>APFE030789100.1:0-35611 GCA_000404065.3 Pinus taeda
CGACTCTTATATCATTGTGGGAAACTCTACATTCCACAAACTGAGAGAGAAAAGATAATTAGGGAAGCACACACTTCTTTGGTATCAGGTCACTTTGGGGTAAGTAAAACAGTTGCACAGCTGCAAAGGTTCTGCTTTTGGCCGAAAATGAGTGAGACAGTTTCTAGATATGTAAAGGGGTGTGCTATGTGTGCTAAAAGCAAGCCAAACAATAGAAAACTAGGCTTGTACACTCCCTTGCCAGTTCCTTCTCACCCTTGGGAAAGCATATCCATGGATTTTGTGGGAGGACTGCCTAAATCTAGGAAAGGTCATGATTATATATATGTTGTTGCAGATAGGTTCAACAAAATGTGTATTTTGATACCCTGTAGTAAACAGATTACAGTTGAACAAAACTGCAAAATTATTCTTTGAACATGTATGGGTTCATTTTAGATTACCCACTTCTATTTTATCTGATCAAGACACTCGATTTGTGGGAAGGTTTTGGTCCAGTCCGTGGGAACTAATGGACACCAAATTGAAGAAAAGCACAACTTTTCATCCACAAACATATGGCCAGACAGAAGTAGTTAACAAGATGGTGATCCAGTTACTGAGAGGATATTGCAGCAAACATCCTAAAATTTGGGATGGACACTTGTGCTATGTGCAGCATGCTTACAAAAGAGCTAAACACTCCTATACACAGAGATCTCCTTTTGAGACCTGTTTTGATTTCATACCAAGGTCTCCTTTGGATTTTGTCTTTGGTAAAGATACCATGGTTGATAGACACAATGATGTGGACAAGGAAACTAGGTTCATTGAATAAATCCAGGAGATCCACCAGGCAGTACAAGAATAGCTAGAAAAGAGCCAGGCCAAGTATAAGGCTAGGCATGATAAGCATCGGATGGAGCATAGTTTTCAAGTTGGAGACCAAGTTTGGCGGTATATCAGCAAGGAGAGAATGCAAGGTGAAGGTAAAAAGCTAAAACCTATCAGGTATGGATCCTTTAGGATACTTGAGAAGGTTGGTGAGAATGCTTTTCGCCTTGATCTGCCAGCTTACATGCACATCTACTCAGTCGTGAACACAAATTTCTTGAGGTTGTTTGAACCCTCAATGATTGAGCACCTTGAAGAGCAGAGTCAATTACTTTCTGTTGATGACCTGCTGCCTGAATATCTTAGTGAATTACGGGAAGACACAGTGCTGGACAGGAAGGTGAGGATGACGTGCAGTGGACAAGTGGAATACCTCAGAATTGGGTTTAAAGGTTCAAAGCTAAGCAGTGCAAACTGGATTGAGATTGGACAAGTGAGACAATAGTTTCCTCACTTAGTCAATGCTTGAAGAAAACCAAATTTTGGTGGTCCAAAAGCTTTTTCAGTAGGGAGGCCGTGATCCAAATTGGATCCACAAAAGATTGTCAAGAACCGTGACTGTATCCAGTTGAACAAATCTCTAATAAAATCCAAAACAGCATCAAAAACACCCTAAACCAGTGGCCATGGCAACCGGCGCAGAACGACGAGGACCTCGGTCAAAGCTTGATGATCGAGGCCCATGGAGATTGTGTAGGAGGTCAAAACAGTCCTTAGGAGCCCCGGATTGGGAAAAGGAGGCGATTTTGATGCGCGATTAGCGCTAATCGCACATCGTTAGGCAAACAAGGCCGAAATGGGGAAGCCTTAAGCACTCGGTCATGTCAGGAGCCAGAGAATCGTGGGCGGAGAAAGAAAAAGCGCTAAAACGCAAAGGCGGGACCTGTGCCCTGGAAACTGACAGTTTTGATCGAAGTGCCCTTGAATGGTAAGAGGTTTTGGACAGGAGCAGAGTGATCCCACTCAGTGATTGACGCGTGGCAGCGGAGGTGAGAGAAAAACCGCTGTGATTGTGCACTATCGGTCGAGCAAGTCAACCGTGCTCGATGTGCATATGACGTTGGATCTGGAGGAGCCCAGATCGGACGACTGCGATTGCGCTTGATAGAAAGAAGCAGAATCAACAAGGAACTAAGCCGCGATTTAAAGGGATTTGGAATCCGTTTGACTACCACAGTGGACAAAGAACGTCTCCGCGACATAATTGAAGAAATGAATTGACGAGTAGACTGGTGTTGTTCCGATGGGGACACGTGGCACCTCTCGAGCGTTCATGCTGGCGTCGAACAGGGAATTCCAAGCACAGCTGCAGAAGGAGAATCGATGCAGGTGGGAGAGGAGATGAATAGGCATAGGGATCGAATGGTTAAAGCCATGAACAAAGACAATTGAAAAGAGAGGAGGATTTTGAAAGGAGTCTGAGCGACCAAGAGAGACAGTGAATAGTGAACCCTGAGAGGAGGACTGAACACAGAGAAAAGTAAAGCCAAGAAGAGAGACAGAGGGCTGAGCTGATCACAGGCAGCATCGAGCACTAGAGAGCTTGAAGATTCAAGACTTCCCATAGAGGAGTCTGTCCGGACTGAGCATCACATTTGGCTCTTTCCACTGTAGACCAAGGGTCACAGAGCTGGTAGGAAGTAAAAGAGTTTGTGAACTCTGAGTGGCTTGGGGAATCCAAGAACCACCCTGCCAAGAAAAATATGCTATCAGGAGAACTCACATTGAGTCCCTGTATTGTAATTTCTCTGTTGTAAGACACAATAAAATAAGGCCAACACAGAAGCTAGACCGGAGACGTAACCCTAGAGAATAGGGTGAACTCCCTATTAAAAACTGTTTGTGTCTTGTGTTGCTTACTGTATTTCTTTGCTGTCTTTCCCTTTAAATTTATGTGTATTGGCAATCTGATCGATCTATTGTTTCAATAACACAGAACACACACCAACACACGAGTCTGTAATACCTTTTGTTTTATAAATCTTCAACTGAGGTCACTCATAGGGTGACTATCAGATCACTTGGCCATTTTCATCATGGGACTTTGAAGATCATGCAAAAAATTACCACAGGCCTTCCCAAAAGAGCATTAAAGTAGCAGGTAACATGAAAAGGATGTACCTTGGGGAAGTACAAAAAGGCCCTTTCCATGATCGAGACAACAAAGAACATGCAGTCCTTGAAAGGATCCACTCTGATGTTTGTGGACCTTTCTTGATAGCCTCCACTGTTAGGCACAAGTATTTTTTCATATTTATTGATGACTACTCACAAAAGTCTTGGATCTTATACATACAAAGTAAGGATGAGACTTTCTCCAAGTTCTTATATTTCAAGGAACTAGTGGAGAGAGAAATGGGAAAGAAGGTGAAGGCTCTTAGGAGCGATAATGGAGGTGAGTACGTGTTGAATGAGTTCAAATTTTTTTGTGCAAAAGAAGCGATTCGATGAGAGTTGACATCACCCTAAAACCCACAACAAAATGGGGTGGTTGAAAGGAAGAACCAAAACATTGTGGGATCAACATAGGCGATGTTGCATGACTAAAGCCTACCTCTGAACTTGTGGGCTAAAGCATGCAACACAACGATCTATTTGTAGAACAAGGGTCCTCATTGTATTCTTGGCATGACCACACTAGAGGAGGCTTTCTAGGGGAGGAAGTCAGATGTGTCACACTTAAGTATATTTGGAGCCTTTGTCTATTGTCATGTCTCCAAAGGTTCAAGGAAGACACTGGAGTTGAAAATAGAGTTGGGGGTATTTGTGGGTTACACATAAACTCCCCACAACTATCATGTGTATTTTCCATCCCTCAGGATGATAGTTGTGTGACAGGATGTCAAATTTGATGAAGACGAAGCCGTGCATTTCTATCTTGAGAGGGAGATTCAAATCCCACCAAAGGATGAGATTTTAACTCCAAAGGAGGAGCCTCAGGATGTTGTGAAGCAGCCACACGTTGAGGAGAATAGAGTGGAGATAGCCACTCAAGCATAAACATTCAGAGAAGGTAGGAAGAGAACCATAGAAGCTGAGAGACTTGTGCAGGATACGTGGGAGAATGTGGGTGTTCCTTCAAATCAGCACTGACAAAGAAGGTCACCAGATCGGTACACTGGCTACATGGATCTTATGATTGAACTAGTAGAGACTGAGCCATCCTATTTCGAGGAAGCAATAGAACAACCGGTATGGGTTAATTCAAAGGTGGAGGAGTATGAATCCATTGTGAAGAATAGTGTTTGGGAAGTCGTCCCAAGAGCAGCAGACAAATCATTTGTGGGTTCGAGATGGATCTTCAAGGTGAAGCAGGTAGTATACATACGCATAAAAAAGTACATGGCCAAATTTGTGGCCAAGAGGTACTCTTAGGTGGAGGGGATTGACTATGAGGAGACCTTTACTCCTGTAGCAAGGTATTCATCCATCAGATCAATCATTGCTTTAGCTACACAGATGGGGTGGAAGATCCACCAAATGGATATGAAAACAACATTCCTTAATGGAGTTATTGAGGAGGAGTTGTATATCGTTCAACCATAAGGCTTTGAGACTTTTGATCGAGAGTTTCATGTGTACAGACTCAAGAAAGCATTGTATGGTCTCAAGCAAGCACCTAGTGCTTGGTACACCAAGATTGATAGCTATATCACTAGTTTAGGCTTCACCAAAAGTAAAGTAGGTGCAAACCTCTATCATATTTTGGTAGAAGGTAAATTTTTAATTATTGTTTTATATGTTGATGACTTGATCCTCACTGGTGATGAGTAGCTGATCAGATATTGCTAGGAGGACCTTGCAAGAGAGTTTGAGATGAAGGACATGGACCTCATCCACTACTTCCTTGGATTGGAAGTATGGCAAGGTGATGGATATCTGTTTATCTCTCAGAGCAAGTATGCCGACAAGATACTTCAGAGGTTCCGCATGGACAGGTCTAAACCCATGGAGACTCCTCTAGCAACCAGCTAGAGGAAAGAGGATGCCACTTCAGGTGAGGAAGTGGCGACTGTTTACCGACAGTTGGTGGGTTCACTCATGTATCTTGTGAACACATGACCAAACATGTGTTATGAAATCAACCAACCTAGTCAATTATTCAAGAGGATCCTAAAAGGCCAAATTTTCAAAGTCCTTGAAACGCAGCAAAACCAGTCTCATATCGAGTATCTTGTTGTTATGAATCAAACGATGCAAATAACACCTCAATCCGACATTGTATGAATAAGTTGTGGCCCACTGAATTTTTTTTGGAAACAACTAAAATATTTGCACGTAGGACCCACGGGGGACACTTGACATGTTGATGTCAACAGTACAAATGCTAACGTCAGTTGTACGAATGATGACGTTTGCAGGGTGACTTGGTTGTATGGATGAAGGAGAGCCAATCAGGTGATGTCAGCAACCTAGTCAGTTGTACAGACCAATCAAAGCATGTCATGTGGCACTGAGTCAACATCACAAAATTTCCTTAAGGAAGCGAAAATTTGGAACTTTTTGGCGGTTGGCGAGAGAAAATTTGTGGCACGTTTAAAACGTCCAATGACCCCTAAAAAATGGTAGGAAAATAGGTCGGTTCAAACCATTTGATATTAAATTTAAAAAAACATTGGTCGCTAGGTGATCAACCCTGTCGACCTAGCCAAACCCAATGGACATATTACATATATATATTACGGTTAAACGACAACTTCGGCGAGTGTTGAACCTACCCGCCTTAACCACCAGTTAGTCCATTGGTGGAGTTACCACCCAACTGCTAACCATGTGAAAGTCGTGGGGTAACTGCTTGCCAAAACAGTGGACAAAAGATCACATAAAATACACCAATTATAATAGGTTAGGTCTGGGTTTTAACCTGCCTCCAGTGGATCTCCAACGATCCAACTTGGCCTGGATAACCGCTAAGGCCAAGTTGACCATTAACTTCAAAGCACCACGAAAATTTATTTAAATAGGTTCCAACCCAATGTCGAGGGGAGGAACATTGCGTGGTGGAATCAAGACTCAGAGCTTGGATCGGAAAATTGTGCGCACGAGGAATGAGGTGGGGAGAATATTCCTGACATATTCAGGAATATTCCTATAGGGGAATCATGAGGAATCTAAAAGATTCCCTTGGAGCCGATTTTTGACAGTGGTAGAATCATGTGAATCTAAGCAGCAAATTTTCTTGAGACAGACAAATGAAGGCGAAACGATGACGTAGGAATTTCATGGAATCTAAAAGATTCCTTGGAGGCCAATTTTTGAAGGTGACAGAACCATGCCGAATTTATACTCATTCTTCTCAATTTTTTGCAAAGAATGTGATGCTATAATTAGTTTCCTCATCTGAGCAACATAATTTTAGTCAACCTGCAGAACAAAGTCTTTATGGAATCTTTGGGGAATCTTTGAGATTCACAGGGGTCCAGATTTTGACTGATGCAGAAAGGGGTCGAGTTTACAGTCATTTTTTGCAAGTTCAATGTTGTTGTCCATTTTTTCAGTAGAGGTGTGCATTTTTAGGCCATCTGCAGAAGTGGAGGTATAAGGTGTCTTTTGTACATGCATGTAATTTGAGTTTTGTTGAAGATTAATGAGAGAAGCCTCCCCACTTTGAGCAGAGCTCGGATACGTAGCCCACATTGGGTGAACTCCATTATCAACTTGTTTGCGTCTTTGCTTCTCATGGTTGCCTTTCATTTCCACTTATTTTATATGTATGCATTTTATGGTTATATTCCCTTTTAAATGCAATTTTGTATGCATATTTAAAGTGAAAAGATCCAGATCAAGTTTGGTATAAGAGTCGATCTTTTGTTGATGTGAATTGCAAGTGTATGATAACCAGTGAAAAACTCCAAAGTGGTGAAGGAAAACTTAATTCCTTTGATCTAGAAGCAGGGCGTGCAGTACGAAGATGGAAAATGGAAGATGAAGATGCTCAATTGGAGGAACAATGAAACTATCGTAAGGCCTTCAATGCCATGATTGAGAAAGTGCACAAATTGTTTGCAGAGTACGATAAGGCAATGGTGAAACCAGAGAAGAGGGAAGGACTAGATGATCATGCCACAATGAATCATGAAGGAGGCAGAGAAGGGCCTCCTGATGCTCCCTCTCCATCTTCTAATGAAAGTTCTTTTTCTTCCTCTTCTTGTCATTCTAGAGGTAGAAAAGCTCATAAGAATCCTTTTTTCAAGTTGAAAATAGCAACAAAAAATGTTAAAAATAACATCCAAAAATTCCAATTTAATTTGTCCTTGAATTAAATTGTGAATTAAAATTGTAATTGTTTTCTCATAGCAACTTGTAATAGTTAACTAAGTTAAGTCGACTTAGTTAGCTTAGGAATTTTGAGTTGGAAGTCTATATGGAGTCATGTAAGTGTGATCCCTAAGTTTTAGGGGTCCAAATTGAGTTTATTTGAGTTGTAATTAGATAACTCAATTTCACTGAGTTATAGATAGTTAAACTAGTTCTAACTATTTGTGAACTTGTAGAGGATTAGTAGTGAGTTGGTACATTGGTGCATCTATAGGTGCTACTCCAACTAACTAAAGCTTCACTCATGAGAAACTCATGCATGTTAGTTCATAGGCAGACCTAGTTGAGACTAGAGTGTAGGGACATTGTACTATCAATTGTATGATTTTCTAAGTTGTGCAGATCATGCATGCAATCAGTAGAGGACCTACGTTTGGATTGCGCAGTTTTGGAGGAGGGATTTCCCAATTAAATATGGGTTGATCCTCATATGAATTATGCAAGGAAATAGGAACTTGGAGAGCAACATAAGAGGCTAAGGTTTGGATTGATCTAGCTTGTGAGTAGAGAGTTGATCATACTTGTGCAAGAATTGTTCTAGTGAGAACAAGATTTGTAATTTCTACTCAGACTTCTAATTAATGAAATATAGGTAGTAGGGGTTTTGAGCCGTGGATTTCCCCGGATAAATATTGTGTTATGTGCCATTGATTATCTTTCTCTTGTCGATTTTTGTTTTCATCAATCTTTATGGGCTTCACTTGTAAAGATTAGAGTAGATTCTTGTCTTGTGTTTTAGGAAATTATATGAGTTGTGAATCTACAGGAAAATATACATTGTATCGGAGCTGATTACAGTACAATAGAGGAGATTTTTAGTTTTGGGTTACAGGTAAAATTCGAATTTGTAGTTCACACTTCAGGGTCAGAAAATGGATTTCTACGATTTGAGACTCGAGTATGCCTTGGGTGCTAGCTCGAATTACATAGACTGAAAGGATAGCATGGAGGTAGTGTTGGAGTATAATGGCCTCAAGGAATTCATTGATCAATACATTCCTAATCCACTAGCATCGGAAGAAAAATATCTGACCAAATGGAAGAAGTGTGTGGCAAGGGTGAGGTGAATTATCTTTGAGGGAGTTTGAGACCACATTGTCTCAAGTCTCCATGGAAAGGAAACTTTGGATGCTATGTTGAAAGCATTGACAGACCTGTTTCAGAACAACAGTGACCATAGGAATTTGGAACTAAAGGACAAACTTCAAAAAATCAAGATGGAGGCAAGTGGCTCAATTCCAAATTACTTGACCAAGTTCACCCATTATCGAGATGAGCTTGGAAGTGTTGGAATCACTGTTGTTGAGGATGATAGGGTGAGCCTAACTCTTCTAGGACTTCCCAAGAGTTGGCATAGTTATCAAGACTCTTTCAATTGGAGCGAGAAGCTTCTAGATTGGGAACGACTGTGGTCAGATTTGGTACAAGAGGATTTTCGTCGGAACACCAGAGATGGGACCTCTTACAAAGAAGTGGAAGAGGAATTTTCCTTAGTAGGTAAGGCAAAGAAGGCCAAGGGAAAGAAGTCCCAAGGTGAGGCGAGAGACAAGAACATGGACTTATCAAAAGTTAAGTGTTTTCACTATCATCAGCACGGGCAATATGCCACGAATTTCTCATAGAAGAAAGAAAGCAAGAAGGAGCCTGCAATAGTTACAGTAGGTTAAGGTCTAGCTTCATAATTCGAACTTGATTTCACTCTCATTTTATGCATGGCCATCACTGTAATGGGAGGCATGTGGTATCTTGAAAGTGGTGCCTTGTTCCATATGACAGGGAATATAGATCTCTTTAGTGGTTTTGAGGAGAAAGAGCTCAAGCCAAACATAGAGTTTGGAGATGACGGGAGGTATAGTGCTACCAGGTTGGGTATGGTTACCTTTCACAGGGATTCTACCTTCCCTCTCAGAATCACAGATGTGATGTATTTTCCAGGACTAAAGAAGAATCATGTTTCAATTGTGGTATTGGAAGGTCGTCGCTACGATGTGATTTTAGTAAGGGAAAGGTTTTCCTTAAACACATCACCATGGGATAAGTGAAACAGATTGGTGCACGGATCAACAACCTATATGCTCTTGAGGTACAAGATGCATGTAAATCCTTGAGGAGCAAGGCAAAGGTTAGAGACTTGGTGTTTGAGAGGTAGAATAAATTACCTCTCAACATGCAGCCCCAGAAGAAGCCTCAAAAACAGTCTCAGACAATTGTGGAGCAGCCACAATTTGAGAAGCAAGGAGGAGACCGAGTGGAGATATCCACTCAATCAGAGAAGAAGCAATGTCAGAAGTAGTCTCAGACAATTGTGGAGCAACCACATTTGGAGAAGCAAAGAGGAGGTCGAGTGGAGGCATCCACTCATGTAGAGACCTCCAGTAGGGGGAAATTTTGAGCCAAGTGGGTAGAGGGAGCACATGCAGCCATACCTCTAGGTGTGAGGTGGGGTGATGTGAAGTGATAGTCCCAAGAGGGGTGAAATTGGGCAGGGTACGTTGAGAGGTTTTATCTCATGGATCGTACCTTGCTACGGGATCTCAAAGTATATAGTATTATCAGTAGCGATTGATGCAGTTAGAGAGAAAAGTGACAAAGGCTAGAGCATTCAGATACTAAAGAGTGCAAATAAGGGTTGAAAACAATGTAGAAAGAGTTAAACAAATCAAAGAGTTTTCAGTCGATAGAGGCAATAGCAGTCAGAGACTTTGATGATAGATGCATCATATTGATTCAAGTTGGATGTTTCTTTTGTTTCTGGAGTTGCTATAGCAACAACACTAGAGAGAAGTGTTGCATGCAAAGCATTCCAAAGGTTTAGAATTGGGATAAAATTGAATTCCTTTCTTGTTGAACAAGAAATGTTAAAAATAGCATCCAAAAATTCCAATTTAATTTGTCCTGGAATTAAATTGTGAATTAAAATTATAATTCTTTTCTCATAACAACTTGTAATAGATAACTAAGTTAAGTTGACTTAGTTAGCTTAGGAATTTCAAGTTGGAAGTCTAGATGGAGTCATGTAAGTGTGATCCCTAAGTTTTAGGTGTCCAGATTGAGTTTATTTGATTTGTAACTAGATAACTCACTTTTATTGAGTTATAGATGGTTAAACTAGTTCTAACTATTTGTGGAACTAATAGAGGATTAGTAGTGAGTTGGTGCACTAGTGCATCTATAGGTGCTACTCCAGCTAATTGAAGATTCACTCATGAGAAACTCATGCATGTTAGTTCACAGGAAGACCAAGTTGAGACTAGTGTGTAGGGACAATGTACTATCAGTTGTATAATTTTTTGAGTTGTTCAGACCATGCATGCAATCAATTGAGGATCTAAGTTTGGATTGCACAGTTTTGAAGGAATCATTTACCAATTAAATATGGGTTGATGCTCATAGGAATTGCGCAAGGAAATAGGGGCTTGGAAAACAACAAAAGAAGCTAAGGTTTGGCTTGAGCTAGCCTGTGAGTAGAGAGTTGATCATACTTGTGTAGTAATTGTTCTAGTGAGAACAAGCTTTTTATTTTCTACTCAAATTTATGATTAATGAAACATAGATAGTAGGGGTTCTGAGTTGTGGCTACTCCATCTAATTGAAGATTCACTCATGAGAAACTCATGCATGTTAGTTCAGAGGAAGACCCAGTTGAGACTAGAGTGTAGGGACAATGTACTATTAGTTGTATAATTTTTTGAGTTGTACAAACCATGCATGCAAGCAATTAAGGATATAAGTTTGTATTGCACAGTTTTGAAGGAAGGATTTACCAGTTAAATATGGGTTGATCCTCATAGGAATTGCGCAAGGAAATAGGGGCTTGGAAAGCAACAAAAGAAGCTAAGGTTTGGCTTGAGCT
The DNA here is from genome assembly GCA_000404065.3 of Pinus taeda. Taxonomy (NCBI): domain Eukaryota; kingdom Viridiplantae; phylum Streptophyta; class Pinopsida; order Pinales; family Pinaceae; genus Pinus; species Pinus taeda. The sequence continues at coordinate 11,045 of APFE030789100.1, forward strand.
AGCTTGTCAACAAAGAGTTGATCATACTTGTGCAGTAATTGTTCTAGTGAGAACAAGCTTTGTATTTTCTACTCAGATTTATGATTAATGCAATATAGATAGTACGGGTTTTGAGCTGTGGCTTTCTTTGGATAAATATTGTGTTAGGTGCCATTGATTATCTTCCTCTTGTCTATTACCATTTTCATCGATATTTATGGGCTTCCGTTGTAAAGAGTAGAGTAGATTCTTGTCTTGTGTTTTAGGAAATTGCATGACTTGTGAATCTACAGGAAATTCTACAGTCTGAAGGTTGTACATATTGAAAGCAAGGGGAAGAATGAGAAATATGACTACCCAAAGAGGGAAGCAATGACTAAGATAAAGGAAGCAAAACCCTCTTGTACTCATTGTGAGAAACAAGGGAATGATGAGGAGAATTGTTGGAAATTACATCCAGAATTGAGGCCAAAGAGGAAAGACGGAAAAGACACGTAGAAGAAAGTTGCAATTGTGCAACAAAACCAAGGATATGAATAAGAGGATGATGAGAATATCATAGCTGCATGATTTGTAGGTGTTGAACCAATTGACTTGATATCAGACTTAGGTGATGAAATGAAGATTGCAACTCTTGGGATTGCAGAATATGGACCTGGCTTGGGTTCTGATTCAGACGATGAGGCAAAGATTTCAACATATGTTGTGGCAAAAATGAGGAGGGCATCAAATACTGCATGGCCTCAAGAACTTGAAGAAATCTACCAAAGCATTCAAGAGGAGAATGTTGAACTAAGAAGACTCTTACAAGAAGTAGAGAAGGAGGAAAAAAGGTTTCAACATCAGTTACAAGCCAAGGGGAAGGCCTTGAAGAAGTTGCAGCATAACAAGCCTGAGGTAAAAAGTGATTCTTCAATTTCATATTCTTTTTATGATGATGGTTTCGCTGCTTTTGAGGAACATACTATAGGAATTAGATCAAAACTGATGAAAAAAATGGGGTATCAAGGAAAGGGCCTCGGCATTAATGGCTAGGGCATTGTGAATCCCATCAAAGTGGAGGAATTGCCTTGTTATGCAAGACTTGGGTATGTCAGAAAAGAGGTTGGAGAATGCTCCAAGACAACCAATGATCAACCAACAACGGATGATGGAAGCACCTTATCACATTTCAGTGATAGTGAGGTTTCCATAAGAACATATCAGAGGTGCACCAAGGACAAGCGTTCCAAGACGATCTAGAAATTTTGGAGGAGAAAGAATAACTATAGCCACTGCAAAAAGGATGGATGCCAGAGAGCCACATGTCAGGTAACCATGCCCAGAAAGAACCTATGAAGGACCCAACTAGTGAAAATGTTCAACAAGTGAATCTGCCACAGGGAGATAACCCATTCACTTTGTTGAGAGAGAGATGGTTTTATTAGATAGCTTTTCATGGCCATGTTATTGTAAATCATATTTTGAAAAATGGTTGTAAAGTGATGATGTGTTTTACATCACTTGTGGAAGAAACATGATGATGTTTTGGCCACTTTTTATTGATAATTGGGGTATTGGTTTCTATTATGATGTACACATGACTAAAGAGTGTGTCTTATAAACTCTTCACAAGTATAGGGTTGTTTGAGTCATGTTTGGTGTTGTAGTAGAACATGTAGTTTGTAAAGATTGTACTACAGGTGTTGGTTTGTCACTCATGGCTCTGAAGTACAAAGAAGGAAGTGTGGCTTAACAGGGGACATGTAGGTTGCAGATTGTGTTTGTGCTTTTGGAGGACCAAAAGCTTCATAGAGGGGAGGAATGATCCAAGAGAATCCTAAAAGGTCAATTTTTCAAAGTCCTTGAAACGTAGTGAAATAGTCTCAATCGAAGAGCTCGTTTTCTGAATCTAACAGCATGAACGACACCTCAATCCGACATCTTATGAAGAATTTATGGCCAACTTAAGTTTTTTGGAAAAAACTAAAATTTTTGAAGGCATGATCCACAAGTGACACTTGGCATAATGACGTCAGCAATATGGATGGTGACGTCAGCCGTATGGATGATGATGCCAGTAGGGTGACGTGGCCATACTAATGGAGGAGATCCAATCAGGTGACGACATGTGGCAGGTGACATCAGCAACCTAGTTAGCCTTATGGACTAATCAAAGTGTGCCATGTGGAACCCAGTTAACATCACCAGATTTCCTTAAGGAGGCAACGATTTGGACCTTTTCGACAGTCGGCGATAGCTAATTTGTCTCTTCTTTAAAAAGTATAATGACCCCTAAAAAATGATGGCAAAATGAGTCGGTTCAAACCATTTTATATTAAATTTTAAAAAAGACTGGTCGTGGGCTGGTGGGCAGCCAACCTTGTGAATAGAGGTATTATCTATATAATAACTATTAAATGATAAATCTAACGGGTATCAAACCCACACGGTTTAACCGCCAATCCGCCCACTGGTAGAGTTAACACCCAGTCGTCAACCATGTGACAATCGCAGGGTAACTGCCCTCCAACATCGAACCAAAAATCACATCAAACATGCCAATTATAACAGGTCGGGTCCGGGTTTGAACCTGTAACTGGTGGATCTCAAACAACCCAACTTGACCCAGCTAACCACCATGACCACGAAAATTTACTTAAACATCTTCAAACCCAATGCTTAGGGGAGGAAGGCTGCATGGAGGAACCGAGACTCAGAACTTGGAGCAAAAACATATGCGCACAAGGACGAAGGTGGGGAAAATATTCTTCGCATATTCTAGGAATATCTCTAGAATATTCTTGTAGGGGAATCACGAGGAATCTAAAAGATTCCCTTGGAGATGTTTTTTGACAGTGTGAGAATCATGCAAACTTTATACTCATTTTACTTAGAATTTCACGAGGAGTCTAATGGTGCTATCAGTTTTTTGATCTAAGCAGTGTATTTTCCTGAGACATATTGATGAAGGTGAAACCATGAAGGTGGAGCCATGATGCATGAATCTGAATGGATTCTAAAATATTCCCTGGAAGCCAATTTCTGAAGGTGACAGAACCAGGCCGATTTTATACTCATTCATACTAATTTTTTGCAGGGAATGTGATAGTGTAATCAGTTTCCTCACCTGGGCAACATAATTTCAATCAACTTGTAGAATATAATCTTTATGGAATCTTTTAGATTCCCTGTAATCCAGATTTTGACCGAAGCATAAAGGGGTCAAGTTTACAGTCAATTTTCACGATTTTTTTCTAGGAATTTAATAGTGCCATCCATTTCTTCAGCAAAGGTGTGCATTTTCATGCCATCCCCATAAGTTGAGGTATAAGGTGTCTAATGTACATGCATGTAATTTGATTTTTGCTGAAGATTAATGAAAGAGACCTCCCCACTTTGAGTAGAGTCTGGAAACATAGCCCACATTGGGTGAACTCCGTTATCAACTTGTTTGTGTCTTTGCTTCTCATGGTTGCATTTCATTTCTGCTTATTTTATGTGTATGCATCTTATTGTTATATTCCATTTGAAATCCAATTTTGTATGCGTCTTTGAAGTGAAAAGATCTTAATCATTCAAGCTATGGTTAGACCAACCAAACTTTTTGGAGGGAAACATAGCATGTTCTACAATACCTTAGAGGAACTACCAAGTTTGGACTTTAGTACAGATAGATAGAGGGAGTGAAGTAGTGTGGCTTCACCGATGTAGGTTGTGCGGGAATTCCATTAGACCAGAAGAGCACATCAGGTGGAATTTTCAATGTTGGGTCTGCAGTGGTTTCTTGGTATAGCAGGAAGAAGAGATCATTGGCACTCAGCTCAGCAGAAGTAGATTACATGGTTGCAAGTCAAGTAGCATGAGAGGTGATATGGATGAGAAAGATACGTGTTGGCTTGTTTGGTTAGATGATGAATCCTACTGCAATTTATAGTGATAATTAGAGTTCTATCAAACTCTCTGAAAATTTTGTTTTCACGATCGCTTCAAGCATATTGATATTTGGTATCACCATCTATGGGATTGTGTGCATAAGAGGATTATGTTGTTGTAGTACATTTCGACAGAGGAACAAGATGCAAATATCTTGACAAAGACCTTGTCAAGAGGGGAGTTTGAGTTCCATATATGCATGATAGGGGTGGTTGATAATCCATTTCTTGTTGAGAGGGAGTGTTGAAAATGCAGTAAGAAAATTTAGTTCTGACTTTTCCTTGGTCAAACTAGATTAAAATTTGAATTTCCAAATTAGCGGAGAACTTGGATGATGTTAACTTGTGTGACATGGCTTGTGTCACATAATTTACTCAGTAAATTCAAGTTGGAGGAGTTAAAGTTTAGTTCTGCATGATTGATTGCTAATTTGTAGCAATCTATTTCAGTTAAATTGAGTTATTATTAGTTTAACAAGTTCTAACTATTAGAAGAACTAGTGGAGGTCAAGTTGTGGAAGTGGAAATTCAACCACACTCAGTGATTAACTAGTTAACTGATTAATCAACCCAAAATAATTGTTGCATGTAAAGAATTCGAGTTACCTAGTTGAGACGGAGATTCCAAGGAAATGTACTATCAGTTGTAGCATATTCCAATGTGTACATGTGGTGCATGCAACCAAAGAATGACCTAAGGAAATTGCGTAATTCTAGAGTGTGAAATTCTTAAAAAATAGGGACAATTTTCCAAGGGAATAGCGCAAGGAAATATGAGCTTGGGAAGACTTGAAATTGGCTAAGTATTGGCTAGATTCAGTCAGTCAGGCAGAGGGATAGACTATACACTTGCAAGGTGTGCTCAAGCTTGAGAAAACATATGTATTTCTTCTATATTATATGATTAATGCAATATAGATACTAAGGGGTTTTGAGTAGTTACTTTCCCCTAGATAAATATTTGTGCATGTGTGATGTTTCATTTTGCATGTCTATAATTCTTGTTTTAGATGGTGAGTTTACTTTCACAGATCAGTAGAGTAGCTTCAAGTCTTTTGATTTAGTAAATTTCATGAGCACTATTGAATCTACACATTAATTTCTACATAATTCATCCCCCATCGTTCACTGTGGACATTTTACCATTGTTAAAGAGCATAATTTTACCATTGTTAAAGAGCATTAGTACTTTGTTTGTATTCCAAAGGATTTTCTATGAGGTCTTTATCTTTTCTGGAGGTAGGGGTTATTGCCACAATCTTTTGGTTTGAAAGAATGCAATGAGAAAAGACAAATATCTGTAGCAAAGGCAATGGTTCTTTGTTTGGATTGAAGAGCTCGAAACTCATGTGAGCAATGATTTTTGAGGGAGGATAACCATCCATCAAAATAAAGATATGGCATTTGTAAAGAGGACCTACCTAAACTTGAGGAAAAGGTCGAAATTGATATTGCAAAGGTACAGTTGGAGGAAATTAATCAAGATGCCGAGGAGACTATTGAAATACACAAGAAAAGGAAAAGGGCTAAAGCTGGGGATATAGAAGTTGATGTGAAGTCTATGGATATGTGCAACTTTCTTTAAATGTTCTAAAATGTGTATTTTGGATACCCAAATGTGATTTATTAGAACAACAATTGGACTATGAAGATTTGCTTTTGAATGATCTTTCCTTCTATTCATCTTTTGAGGAAAGATCAAGTACTTTTTTTATGCTTCTAACCTATAATGTATCAATCATGTGGTGGATTTGGTTGAGTCATGAGGAACCTGAATAAGGGAGGTTGTTTAATCACAACAAACATGATGTTTGATACATAATTGAGACAATAATTATGATGTTTTTTCAAGTGTATCATTTGTTGTATCTTGATACGATAGGCCAGAATGAATAGACAATTATTTACTAGAGAAGAGGCTATTTTAAAGAACTTGCAAATATTGTTTGAACTGCAAATACTAGTTTTTTAAATCCAAGTATGCCAGTGGCAAAGATACAATCATTCATTTAGTTTTCAAGGAAGCAATCAAAAGGGCCTATGCTACTGATTATGACAAAAACAATTGCCTATGAATGCCTAAGAAACAAATCTTGATAATGGTTCTATTTATGAGGAATTCAAGGAAGCTCTCAATGTGCTTCAATGCAAGGAAAATCAATTTTACATGGAGAAGTTTATTTCAAAAGCTTGCCTATTGAAGGAAAAAACCATTTAGATGGTTATTCTCTTGCTTATATTTTTTTATTAGAAAGGTTACATTTTCCTAAACTTTGATAATGTTTTAGATTTCAAGAGAGTCTTTATTTCAACCCATAAATTGTTTGAAAAAAATATTGTTGCAACTGGTCATGATATTAGTGATGGGAGTATAGTTGTATTTGTGCTGGAGTTGGCTTTGGTAGGAGGTTGTGAATAATTTGGAACTTTTGGATGACAAAGTGAACACATAGATTTTACATCAGAACCTAGAAGTTATGGATGGAATTATAAGTTAGTCAAACATTTTACTAGCTTAGAGAGAGGATTATAAACTCTATAATTTTTCATCTACATTTACTTTCTCAATTTTTTTTGGATCTGCATGTTTCATGCACAAAATCTACATTTCTCTCTTCTTTTGGAAGAATTGTTAGATACAATCATAATTTTTCAATTCAAAAAAAAATTCAGTAAGGGAAGTTGCAATTAATAATAAACAAAAACCCTCTCACCAATATTCCTCATCTAGGTTGTCCCTTACAACAAGGGTAGTGACATTAGATTGATTTGGTCACTTTTAGGAATAAGTTGAATGCAATTAATGTTGGGGTATCTTATAAATCTACTAGCCAATTTTATTCAAAGGATAGTTATATTTATTTTGGCACAAGGCCTATTGAATTCAATTGTAATGGTGAACATCTATGTGAAAATGAGTATGTGTTCCTTGAAAAATGTCCGGTACTAGGAATATGTGAGATTTTGTACAATAGGGTAGTTTTAAGAGCACAAAGGGTTTTTCAAATATGAGTAGGTAGCAGAGCGGAGTGATCTAGCTAATAACATTTTCTGTTGATATTGTAATTGTGTATTGAGATAAATCAACTAGCTTGACCACTATGTGAATATGTTATAAATCCACATTTTGGTGGAAAGGGTAATTTGTCTAAGATCAAATTTTTAGAAGGGAAATGTTGTTCTAAAAACAACCATTACGAAGGATCAAATGAATGTAATAGAAAAGTAATTTTTGATACACAAATAATGTAAACTATCAAACAAGAACTATAAACACAAAACAAGAACTCTAGCCAAAATACCAAAACAAAACATGAAAAACAGCCTGAGAACGAAAAATGTTGATGCCAGAATAAGATTTTATTTTATTTTGAGGTAAATTTTCAACATTTTCTAAAAATGGAAGTAAAAGTCAATAAAATGCATTTTTTGTGTGCAAAAAACACATTTAAAATGAAAAGTGGTAATGTAGGAATAATGTATTTTTTTTGGGTAAATTTTCAACATTTCTTAATAATGACATTAAATATAAAAATATCGTGAATTTGGAAAACCTTAAAATTCTAATGATTTTCAAGCATGACATTAAAGATAAAATATCATGTCTCTAAAAAACCTTAAAATTCCAACGATTTTCACGCATGACATTAAAGATAAAATATCACATCTCTAAAAATCCTTAAAATTCCAACAATTTTTAGCGATGGTGTTAAAAAAAAATAGTTATAACTGTTTTCAACCATTGCATTAAATATAAAATATCATGACTTAGAGAAACCTTAAAATTTTGACAAATTTTCAACCATGGAATTAAAACTAAAAATCATGACTACAAAAAACCTTAAGTTTTAAACATATTTCAACCATGATATTAAGGAAAAAAAGTTATGACTATTTTTTTTAAATGAACAACTAAATGAAAAACTCATTATACCAAGAGTAATTTATTTTTAAAATGCTAAAAGTATAGCGATCTTAAAATCTTAGCCTAAGGAATCTTGACAAATTGCAACAAAAAATTAAAAATCAACCATCAAATTGACATGCAGTGTAGGCGAACTTGACCCATTGTAATGAAAACTTAAAGACCAACCATGAAATTGACGCATTGTAGGGGTGAACTCGACCCATTATAACGAGAACTTTAAAAACAACTATCAAATTGAGACATAATGGGATCAAGTTGTTAGTCGATGATCGACACGAAACATACTGAAAAAAGAAAGAAAAAACATGAAAATACAAAATATAAAATAAAACAAAAATTAAAACATTGAAAAAATTAAAATTAAAATTAAAAAAAAAACAATAAGTTTTAAAAAATAATAACAATTAAATAAAAATATACATTAAACATATACATATATATATATATATATATATAGATACATAATATATATATATATATATATATATATAAACACAACAACAAAATTAATAATTAAAAAAACATTAAAATAATTAAAAAAAACACATTAAAAAATGAATGAAAAAAAAAACGTAAAAAAATAATAACATAAAAACATTAAATAAAAAAAATATATAAAAAAATGAAGCCCAAGCGGCGTGGGCAGGGTAAGGCAAATTCAGGAATTGCCTGCCCTACCAAGGGGCGATGTGGGGCCCTTGGATAGCGGGGAGGGAAGTGGTTCCAGGAATCGACTTCCCTCCCTGCGAAGGGCCCGAGGGGCCATTGGGTTGGGTGGAGAGAAGTAGCCATGTCGACTTCCCTCCCCACCCAGGGCCCATATCCCAACCTAGGGCCCGTGGGGCCACTGGGAAACCCAGGGTCCGTCTCCCCACCTAGGGCCTCTGGGGCTACTGGACAACCCAAGGCCTGTCTCCCCACCTAAGGTCCGTGGGGCTGCTGAGCAGGGAGGAGGAGTGACACACAAATCCTCCTCCCTTGCCAAACCTAGCGACGCCAAGGGCCTTGAGCAGGCATCCCACGGGCCAGGGGTCTCAATTTTTTTAATTATTTTTAATATGTTTTATTTAATGTGTTTTTTTAATTTTATTTTTTTTTTAATTCTTTTGTTTTTATTTTTAGTATTTTTTAATTGTTTTTAATGTGTTTTTTTTAGCGTTTTTATGATTTAAAAAGAAAGGTTCATACTTTATACATAAAAAAAATTAAGTGTCAAAAATATGCTAAAAAAAGTGTATTCAAAATCAACACTTTTCAAAATCGGATGATTTTTTTTCTACCTCAAAAAAACGAGTACTCTGTATAGTTCTTGTTGTATACTTTAAATTTTTCACTTATGTCAAAAATCCTTGCATATAAGTATTTTGGCCTTCCTCTCTCACTGTTTTAGACATTGATAAAGTCATAGGGTAAGAGTTGTGTGGCATGAGCTGAAAAATAGGTAACAGGGTTGACCATTTTTCAAAGGGAGGTGAACATATTTTTAGGAGAAGCTTCAACAACCTCAAATTTAAAGGAAAAATATTAGCAATTAAAGGATAATTTCTAGATATTGAGGTAGAAGATTCTTTATTAGTTTATAATTTCTTGCAAACAACTCCAAGTTTCTAATAGATTATTTTTATTTTTTGTACATTGTTTATATTTTTATTCCTAAATGTACAAAATGCATGATTCTTCCTTATTGGCACACATAGTGATCTTGTCATGCCCTTACGCTCATTTCCAAATTCAGATTGAGTTTATTTGTAGATTCCCCTCCTCTATATGCACAAATTACCAAGGCCTTCACTAACACTCATCCTTACTGGATAACAAGTAGTTAAACACTTGAGTCTTCTTTCTCTCTGCTCTCTCTCATAGGAGATGACTTTCTTGTAAAAGACATGAGGCCCTTTCCCCTTACTCACAAATTCTCATTTCAACACACAACCATCTATACACATTCAAACAAAAACATGGTGATTTTGCAATCAATCTTCAAACATTGTTATTAACTTAGAATAAGGATATACAAAGAATATTTACTCAACACGCACATAAATGCACAAGACATGCAAGAAATTTTCCACTATATTAACATGTTAGAATAGCGAGGACGTTTACAGTGGGAATAGTTTGTTTATAAAATATTCAAAGTCCTTCGTGATCATCCTGAGTTGTGCTTTCAAATACTCACAAACTCTTTCAGTTGCCTCTTACAGATGTAAACGCGCATACAAATATCTGATCAACCACTTACGAACTTTACTCATTTCTTTCCCCTCAACCTAAAACAACCCTACTACTCTCCACTTAATACACATATACATATACATTTACATAAGACATTTCATAATAACTTGTTGGCAGTCCAACCGGCTCCCTTCTCATTTTTTGAAAATGATATGGACCCCTCCTTAAATTTATCTTTGGGTTTTCATTTTTAACATTTGGCTTTGATTTTGTATGATTGTAATGGTATTCATGTATAGTTTTCTTTCTCTCATTTATGATAGGACATATCCTTGGTTACTTTGATAGATGTGTTCATTTGCAATATCTACTTTTGGTGCTTGCTTGATGAACCGGTCTCTTATTCAACAATAATATGAAAAACTTGTCTCTTTCCGCCATTCTAATGTGTTATTGAAGGCCAATGACAATATATTGATGAAAATGATACAAAGGAGGCTGAAATTAATTTGGAAGAAGAAAATGATCAACCATCACCTGCTATAGGTCATTTTTTAGAGATGTTGTTTGAAGAAGACCTTGATCCAATTGTTGCCAATCATCACTAGTACAATACTTGCAGTAAAAGTTTCATTGAAAAACAAGATCCTCTTCTTGTTGATAAAGCCAAAATCACTAAAAAAAAACCAATAAATATGCAAAAAAATTCTCTCATAAACTTAGAATATGACCCCATTGAAGACTTGAAAATACAAAAGGATAACATTTCATTGTTTGAACTGCTGAAAATTCCTTTAATTCAACATAAATTTCAACAGCACTTTGCTAAAAATTCAACTAAAAGTAAAGTTGTTTTAGACAAAGATGTAACTAGTTTGAAAGAACCCCATCTGATTATGTGCAAATTTAAAACACCCATTAGAAAACCTTCCTACAAAAAAAAGAAAACCACCCCCATTCTTTCTTACTTATGAAATATTAATCACAACATACACAATTTTATGATAGATTCAGGGGCTTCCTCGAACAATATGCCATGCTCAATATGCAAGAAATTAAATTCCCAAATGTATCCTTCTGAATAAAAAAATGCAACTTGATAAGACAAACGTAAAGGTAGTATGAGAGCTTACTAATGTACTTATTAGATTATCATCGAATCATAGGGTTAACTAGACCATTGACATAGTTATTACAAACATTCTTGAAGAATATGACTTATTTTTAAGTCAAGATTGGATGTGACATTTAAAGGGTTACTTGTCTACATACCTAACACATTTATGGTTACCTTGGAAAGGATAACCCAACAATATTAGAATTAATAGAGAAAAATAGATGCAACATGTTGTAACTGATATTGATGGTCCTAACGGGCTAGGAATGTTTATTGATTCTTTAAGTATCGATTTATTCTTTGGTGAAAATTCACAAATGTGGGATCGAGCACTTGCCCAAGCGGAGTTCACTTACAACAACTCGCCCAATCGCAGCACAAGTTACAGTCCTTTTTCAGATATTATATGGTATGCATCCACATGGAGTACACGAATTACGAGATCTAGGACAACAGGAAAGACGGAGTGCTGATGGGGAGGATTTCGCTAAAGCAATGAATTATTTACACGAGCAGGTGAAAATAAATTTGTAGGACAACAGTCAAAAATATAAGCAACGAGCAGATTTGAAACAGAGAGAGGTGCAGTTTAATGTAGGGGATGAAGTCCTTGTGCACTTGCGCAAGGAGCGTTTTCCTAGAGGTGCATATAACAAGATAAGGTACAAAAAGATAGGCCCCTGCAAAGTTCTCCGGAAATTTTCAGCAAATTCTTATAAATTACAGCTACCACCAGGAATAGGCATCTTGCCCATCTTTAAAGTAGCATACATATTTCCATACACTGCTGATCCAGAGGAAGATAGTACCACACGGCCTACACGGGACACACAAGAGGGAAGAGATACTTGGATGAGACAAATGCCTTACGCTCAGCCCCTCGAGATTGAGAGGATCCTCGACACTCAAGTGGCCAAGCGAACTCGAGGGAAAGAGTATCTGCAATATTTGGTCAAGTGGAAGATCCGTCCTATTGAGGACAGTTCGTGGCTTAACGCTAGACAGATAGAGCAGGCGGATTATTTAGTCGAGAAGCTCATGGACCGGAGTCATGACTTTTTGCTACCCCGGGAGCCTGATGCAGGAGCATCTAGCTAAGGGCATCATGACTGGGTGTTGGTCTCAGCTAAGAAGGGCAGGTTCAAAAACTTTAAATTTCATTTACGTTTGATGAATAAAACAGTGTCTAGGAATTAGTTTGTTTTGTTATTAATTAGTTAAGAAACATTAGAAACAGTACAGTTAGGGCAGTGTCATAGCAGTTGCATGGTTTTGTCATTTTCTTAGTCCATTTTATAGGTGTCTGTCCATAAATAAAAAGTGTAATATTGTAACTCCTACAATACAAGAAACCCCAACAAGATTATCAACTATGTAACTACAAAGGGTAACTATATGGTAACCGGGAACAGTTTGAGTAACTGTTCCAGCACAATATAAAAATCAATGTAATAAAATCATGGAGGGGTTCAGTGCATCAGAACAAAAATACAATACAGAGAATAATTTCTTTCATTCGAAACATTCGAGTCCATCTGTAACAGTTCTTTGTAATATTCATTTACTTTTTCACGTAATTGTTGAGTAAGCTAAACTAAGCAAATACTACGCATTCCTATACTTTTCATTTATTTTCTTTCTTGAAGAACAGAACGCAAGCAAAGAAAATTGCGCGAATATTTCCAGTACGAAGGTTGGCAATCAACATACAGAGTTCCACAACGACAACAAATCACAATTACGAACAGTTCGAAAAGAATAAGAACGAGAATATAAACGTTGAGTAACAAAACCCAGGACAAAGGTAACAAAGTATAACCAAATACATTGTTATTTCTTTTCATTCCAACACAAAAAAGATATTTGTATACATATAGCAGTCCAAGGATAACCCTTCGAACGACAGAAAAACAATACAACCAGCAGAACCCTAAGGGCGAGGGTTTTGGACAGCCACCCTCCAAACAGTGTTTTATAATTACTAAATTGCTAGAAAACAAACGAGGGTTTGTACCAAGCTAACCCAAGTCACATACCGACAACAGAGAAGTTCTAGTGGACGAGGATTGGGACTCTGCCCAGCAAACCGACAGAGAACAACCATTAAAAGCAAACTGATAACAGTAGCAGAGCCTACCGGGATAAATCCATAGCGCTTACATTAACCACGCCAAAGAACGAACCCCCAACCTACGAAATCAAAACAGGGCAACACTATCAGCCCAAGTGTCAGTGGAGTAAAAGGCAAGAAGCAAATGAAGAGTAAGGAATTGTATGTACAGTGAACAAATAGTTTACCTAGAGGTTTAGCCATTCGGAAAGAATGCAAACCCATTGAGCCACAATCCACGATGACAACCTGAGACCGAGGAGCAGTCTTCGTTAGAACTAGAGAAAGACAAAGAGGAAAACGAATCATGGAGAGACAGCCTACCTAAAGAGGATTGCGAAGCAGAGGAGGCCACCGCGACTGTGACCTGGAGCATGCAAACCCATTAATCAAATTCAACAACCAGAAGAACCTCAATAAAATGAGAACAGTGGAGCAGAATCAAGTTTAGCAACCGAACAAACAAGGGCAGTAGCCATTCTCTTACACAGACGAGTAGAACCATCACACTGTGCCCAAGGAACTGAGCAACGAAGCCACCAAAACAAACGAAGGTGTCATACCAACAAGCAACACAACCCATAGCTAGGCACACGCAGAGCCTGTGGCTCACCTCCATACATTTGCAGCACAAAACCTCACTTCTAGACCAAACCCTCAACGCAGCAAAGTCACAAGAGAAAAATGAAGAAATGACATAGAAGGAAGGGTTTTGGCATAAACCAAGGAGCGGGAAATAGTAACCAAGGCAAGTACTGTCAACACAGCTGAAATAAAGTATGTCATAAATGCCACCCAATGCAATCCAAAACCATGCCATGATTAAACCCTAATCACAAGTGTTAAGTCCCAAATCATTCTTTAAATCATTTAATTGATTGATTAGTGCAGTTGTATATTATTGTCAACCATTATAGTGTGGAATTGTGGGCTGGTCCCATCACTTCTAGATTAATAGATGGAATTTTAAATAATAACTAGCTTGCATCTCTAAATTTATGTTTATCTTTTCTTACTTATACTTTATTAGAAAATCTATCAAATACGGAAATCGTTTTTCCCCTTAATCTAATTATACAATTTCAATCATGATTGTGATTTTTTTTGTTAAGGACTTGAGATAAGGCTATTATATTTAATAATATGATTTTACTACTTATAAATAATACTAATTTAATCTAAAAAATATTTAAAAAATTATATGTTAATGCATTTTATTCAATTATTAAATATTTAAAAATATATATATCAATATATTTATAATTAAAAATTTATTTTACTTTATAATTACTAAAAAAAAAAAAAACATTTATAATTTTTTAAATTCCCATATTTTAAATAAATTAAAATTAATATTTTGAAATAATATATTACAAATTACAAGTAGATGGGGACTCTAAGCTAGTGATGTTAAGGGTTCAGAGAACTATCAATGGTGCCTCCTCTTCAAAGTTAGCTAAAAGGAGGTGTTTTGAACTCCTCATCGCTCATATGAGGGAACTGATTCTCTACATGAATTACATAGTAGTCTCTCCCTCAAGAAGAACATGAAATAAGGTAACATACTTCTTGGCCAATTTGGGATGCCAGGTCAAAGACCTATGTCTCAATGAAAGGTGGCCTCTAGCAAATCAAAACAATTGGATTGAGTCACTACAATTTATTTTGCAAAACAATAGAGGCTCTTCGATGGGGGTGGGTGTAGAATTCGAAGAGGGACTGAGGGGGCTAGCTCGCCACTCTATCGAAGAGATGCATATTAAATTTTGGAGGGGCGAGGCTTGACCCATGCATGTTAAAGCTAGTGAAGCATCAAGATGTCTTTAAATATGATGTGTGGGGAGGTGGCAAGCTATATGAATTTCACTGTGGGTGAGGAGGGTCCACCTCTGGGCAGGGTGGAGGAGCCAAAACCTCCACGATAGGATATTAAGTTTGATTTTGGTTTGAATAGTGGAGATTTTAGTTTGGATGTTGGTGTTTTGGATTGTGAAGGGGATAACCATGAGGAGAAGGGGTCACTAAGGAGTTGTGAGGTTTTATAGGGTGGTGTGTGCTCATGAGCGAAGACGAAGCATCAAGGTTGGGCGAAGGTTTAGTGGTGGCTACAGGTGGACGTCATATCTCCCTACCTTGCTACTCCTAGTTGGCCTGTACTTGATTTCTCCAATACCTTTACTCTTACTAGTTAATTATTTTGGTATTTTGTGGTTTCACTCTGGTGGTTTGGTCTTTATTGAGTTAAGATATATGTTAGTCCTTTGTCTGCTAGTCATTGGGTTCAGAATGGTGTGGTTGTGTCTTGGAGGTCAGGTATATATTGCATTGAGCCATCCCTGGGCAGAAATTCCAGTTGTCTGGTGTGGTAATTAGAGTCTTAAGGTCATGTTTGTGAAACTCCTGACTATTTTTACTATTCTATGTAATTTTTATAACAAAGGTGTGCCTATTTTTGGGGTCTATTTTTGGCTTTGTTTTAATGCTTTGAGTATTGGAGGATATAGTTTTAGGTGTTTTCTTTACCACAGTGAGTCTGATAGTTGTGGGTCGTCTCCTGGCTCGAGAAACTATAATAAGTTTGAAGACTTTAAGCAATGTGTCAAGTTGATGGAGTTGACATAAATTAGTGCAAACCTTTTACCCTCATCATTGGGCTTCTTTGCATGCATTTTCAAAGTGTGCCTCTCCTATGCATCATGTTTCCTAGACAACATATGCGCACCAGCAGAAGAGGAGGTGAGGAAAAAGGTCCTTGGGGCCAACAAAAAGCCCATTTTTTTGCACAGGAAACAGTTGAGGCTTTCTCAGATTTCAAATTTTTGTGATCTTCAACTTTTTGTAAATCAGTTTCCGGATTCATATCGCATTTGGTTGTTGTTGTAATCGACATTTCGAACCAGCAACGATGGTTCATCATCAGAATGAGAAAGATTTGTGAAAGATTGGTCTACCTTTTAGTTCAATAAATAGATGTCCAAGATGAAGAATCGACAATGACCTTAGAGAGTTGTAAAATTGACTATAAAGTTAATTATTAAATTAAATTCATTAAAATTAATTATAAATTTAATTATTAAAATTCTTCATTAAATTCAGTTGAATTATTAAATTAAAATTTATCAAATTAATTATAGGTTTAATTATTGAATTAAAGGTTTTAAAGTTAATATTATGTAAAGTTGGACTATAAAATTTAATTACTAAATAAAGTTAATTATTAATTAAAATTTCATTAAAATTAATTATAAAATTTCATTATTTTTTTTTTATTAAATTAAAGTTTAATTATTAAATTAAATTTTATTACAATTCATTATAAATTTAATTTTATTAAAATTCATTATAAATTTAAATTATTAAATTAAAGTTTGAGTAGGATTTTAAAGTTTAAATTAATATATATTTATGTAATGTTTTTTTCTGAATCAGAGCTAAATCTATTAAAATAAAAGGTAAAAATATTTACAATGAGGGCCAGTTTCCTGGCCCTTCGCAAAGAAACTAGAGAACAAAAAGAGAACTCTGTGCCTGTGAAAGAAGATATGAGACCAAACAACAGGGGGATGGAGAACATTACAAAAGAGCTTCTTGCTTGCAGGGGATGCCAAGCAGAGGAAGCGAACCACCAAAACTTTCCAACAAAACATGAGAGCATGTGAATCAGCAAAAGGAAAACGGGCTTTGAGGTCGGCCTCAGCCATACATTATGTAAATCCGAGTGCATGAGAAGAGCTTGCTGTAGAGAGGAGAAGGTAAACAAAAACCTGCGCAAAAAACCATAACCTCTTTGACAAAAATGCTTACTTGCCCGAGCTTTGTGGGTCTGGGCGTCTGGTTGTCGCGTTTGCTGGAGCAGCTGGCTGAGAAGCCTCATCATCTTCAAGAACTCCTTCCACGGATTGGGTGAGCAGGTGCATGATACCGAAATTACGTTGAACTGGACCACAGGCAACAATCTCAGCTTCCTCGACAATTGGCGTGCCTGAAACCTCAGCATTCTTCGGGGAATCCTCTTGCATATGCATGGATGATGGATTGGGATTAATCTCGGCTTCCTGCGAGAGACTTCCTTCAGGGGATGGGGTGGAGGAGCTAATAGGTTCTACAGGTTCATCGACTTCTTCGGAGACCATGATAGTCGTGGTGAAAGTAATTATGGGTTGGTTGAGGCGACTTCAGAAGGTGAATCTCGAGTTCTGGAAGGAAGAGTTGGGTGCAGGCCTGGAAGGGGTGGGCGGAGGGGATGAAGGGGAAGCGGAGGAGATGGGGATGATCATAGGCGAAGGTGATGACGAGCGCGACCCCTGGAGGCCAAAGAGCTTCCTCTTCGAGGCACGCCGCGGCTGCGAGTCATGGCTTCCTCGGATGTCTTGCTGCGCAAGCTCGGCTGAGAGCCAAGGAAAGACTGAGAGACAACAATCGTCGAAGGGTCAGCCACAGGCTGAGCAGAGGAAAGAACACACTGACGGAGAGAATTTTGCAGAGAATGTCTGCAACTGGATGCGGTAAGGTCCATTTTATCGCTGATGAGCGCCAAGTTCGAGCCTTGAAGCGACATTAAGGCACCTGTAGGTAATTGAATAGCGTTAAACGCTGAACTGACCTGCGCTGGAATCGACGGCGTTTCACAATGAATGGCGTCCTTTGAAACCTGCGTGCATTTAAGGTGATCTGCCTCCGTCCAGGTGCTGTTCCGGCAACCAAACTCCAGGCACGTTAGAGCTTGAGGTGGTGGAATGCTGCAAACACCCGGATCCAGGGTAATATATATTTATATAATGTTGAAATTTAAATTAATATTAATTTAATAATTGTAAGTTAATTATTGAAATAAAGTTAGAGGGGTATTTAAAGTTAATATTATGTAAAGTTTGATATAAATTTAATTATTTTAAATTAAATTAATATATTAAAAGTAAATTATAAATTGAATGATAAATTAAAGATTAGTGGGATTTTAAAGTGTAACCTCATATAAATATATACTAATGCTTGATTGATGTTTAAATGTAATAAATGATATATACTAATTCATTGAGTTTAAATGATAATGAATAATAAATTTGATTAGTTATAATTAATTAAATAAAAAATGAATAAGATGTAATTACGTAGTAAAGAATTAATGGTTGCGATTTAATTAATATAATGATAAGTGAATTAAAATTTATAAATTATTATATTAAATTTGATTAGAGAGATAGGAGAGTATTAGTATGAGAGATGATGATAAATTGCTGAAGATGTGAATCATTAAGGAGGTTGGAGAGAGTTTATGGCGATTTTAGAGTAGATGATAAAGTCGGAATCCAATTCTCACTTATGGTCCATTCATCGTCTCTATTGAGGTTATTAGGGCGTTTGCTAATTTCTATGGCTTCTCTGAATTTCCTCAAGAAGTAGTGATCACTTCTAGCTAATGATGATGACTCCATATCCCACCAGGTGTATCGTAAGAAGACACATACCGAAAAATATCTGCATGCCTCCTCTCAGCATCATCCCACCCATAAAATCAGTGTCCTCAACACCTTGGCCACCAGGGCTCTGAGAATCTCTGACAAGGAACACTTAGAAAAAGAAAAAGAACATCTTATAAAGGTATTCCTAAAAAATGGGTACAAAAAACGTCAAGCCATTAAAGCCATAAACAAAGCAAATACTAGACATAAGAATAATACTAATATTGACAATATTGTGGGTCCCTTACATTTTAGGGACTACTGATCAAATCTCCCACATCCTAAAAAAGAATAATATTTTAACCACCTTAAAACCTTTAAACACCATCCGAAGTTGCCTCAATCCAGTAAAAGACCTAATTGATCCCAAGTGTCATAAGGGCGTCTATTTAATTCCTTGCTCGTGTGGCATACCCTATGTAGAAGAAATTGATAGATCCTTTAACACTAGAATCCAGGAACACTCTACTGATATTAAACATAATCGATCCAAAACATCATCTTTAGCAGAACATTATGATAAAACCAAGCATCAAATTTGTATAAAAAATACCCGCATCTTAGCTAGAAGTGATCACTAAATTCCTGAAGAAATTCAGAGAAGCCATAGAAATCAACAAACGCCCTAATAACCTCAATAGAGACGGCGAATTGACCATAAATGAGAACTAGATCCCCACTTTATCATCTACTCTAAACTCGCCATAAACTCTCTCCAACCTCCTTAATGATTCACGTCTCCAGCAATTTATCATAATCTCTCATACTAATACTTTCCTATCTCTCTTAATCATAATTTAATATAATAATCTTTATAAAATTTAATATCGCTTATCATTTATTAATTAAATAATCGCAACACATTAATTCTTTACCTACATCCAATGACATTCGTATTCATTTTATTTAATTAATTTAACTAATTCAATTTATATCTATTTTCATTTGACCTCAATTGAAATTAGTATAATTTATTTATGATACACTTTAAAATCTCATCTTTTAAACTTTAATTTTAATAATCAAATTTATAATTAATTTTCTAATATTAATTTTAGTTTAATAATAAAGTTTAGTTTAATAATAAAAAATTATAATTAATTTAAACGAATTTTAATTTAATAGTTAATAACTTAATCTAATACTAATTAATATCAAATACATAGATATTAAACTTAAAATCCCCCTCTAAAACTTTAATTCAATAATTAATACTTACAATTATTAAATTTATATTAATTTAAACTTCAACTTTATTTAATATATATTTAATTTAAAACTTTTAAAATCCTACTTTGAAACTTAATTTAATATTAATTTAAACTTTAAAATCCTACTCTGAAAACTTAATTTAATAATTAAATTTATAGTGAATTTTTAAAAAATTTAATTTTAATAATTAATCTTTAATTTAATAAAAATATATATATATATTTTATAACTAAAAAATTTTATACATACTTTTTAATGAATTTTTAATTTAATATTCGACTTAAAATTTATAATTAAATATTATTTAATAATTATTTTAATAATGTTATTTAATAATTAAACTTAATTTAAATAATTAAATTTATAATCAATTTTACAACTCTCTAAGGTCATTGTCAGTTCTTCATCTTGGACATGTATTTATCGAACTAAAAGGTAGACCAGCCTTTCACAAATCTTTCTCATCCTGATGATGAACCACTGTTGTTGATTCGAAATGTTGATTACAACAACAACCAAATGCGATATGAATTTGGAAACTGGTTTACACAAAGTTGAGGCTTTCTTCACTGTGGTCCTTCCTAAGACTCGACAAGAAATTTGAAATTTGGAAACCATGGTGGGTCCTGAGTGGCAAGCACATTCTGATTTTGAGATATTAGAAGAGGTTTCCAGTTGGGTTCCTGACCTTGGTCACAATAAGGGACGAAGGAAACAATATCTCAAATATATTGCATTGCACTAGAAAATGAAAACTCTACTCAACATGCTACTAAAAGATAAACATGTGGAATGATATAATATTTTTGCCTCATTAGAAGACATCACGAGAACTATGAGAAACAAATGTTTCTTCATGAATAGACTAGATACAAGATTGACTCATGTAGAAGGTTATCTTCAGTGGAATTCTAATCCTCTTGCTCATCCTAATTTAAGTGCAAAAGACCCAACTCCTATCTCCTCCTCGGATTCCTAACTACATGTTTAATCTCATAACATCTTTTATATTTTCAAAATTATAAGCATAATGTTTAGTTTTGTTTTTAAGTCTTTAGGTAAAAAATAAATTAATAATATCCCTAATCTCTTTTAAAACAAAGAAAATAAAAATCAACCAAACATAAATGAACAATGTACTCTAATTTTAAAAATAATATTTTGAAGCAATAAAAATTCATATAATCTATCAAATATTAGTAGTGTATTAACCCAAAAACTATCCCAGCCTAGTCCACTAAATTTAGATAATTCACCAGATTCAACCCTTCATTTATCACTTTCTATTAGATTATAGATTTCGTTCCAAATAATGCAATTTTGAATTTTTATTATTTTTTAACCAGTAAAATTACATCAAAATTTTGAATTTCCTTGCATCTTCGGGGATGGGCCTGATTCTGGCCGCAAATCTGCATATCCACAAGAGGGCAGAGTGGAAATATTGCACTCGTTTCTTCCAAAGACGATGCATTATTGGGTATTGTTTAAATAAGATGGAAAAATAATACATTAGTCTTGGGTTTAATATTATTTTTATCTTATTATCTTTAGCCATTTATACAAGGTATAAAGGGTGAAGATAGGGGTGTAGAAAATACTGAGGAAATTATATTTTTATTATGTAGCCCTTTATATATGGTATAAAGGGTGAAGATAGTGGTGGTAGAAAATATTGAGAAAATTATCATATTATAATAATAATATTATCATTGGTGAAATATGTTTATACTTTTTTTATATCTTTTGGGGTGGGGTTGATTGTAGCCCCAAATCCGCGTATCCACGGGATGGTAGAGTGGAAAGCTTGCACTCATTAGTTCTTAATACGATGCATTTTTGGGTATTCTTTAAATAAGATGGAAAAGTAATATATTAGTTTTGAGTTTAATATTATTTTTATTTTATTATTTTTTGTATTGGGTTGTCATTTATATAATGTGAGGATAGGAGTGTAACTTGAGAAAATAATAATAATAATATCAATTTTTAAATATCTTTTTACTCCAATTTTTTTTTTTAATTGTTGTTTAATCTATACAAAATAGATAAAGCTAGTGAGCAATGAACAAAACTTGTAAGTAGGAAAGAACGAAAATAGAAAGAAAAAAAAGTGAATTATATTCACAAAAAAATGGCAGAATACTAATTATATATGATGTACTCTACATGGCTAAACTAATGTGCCAGAATAGTGAATCTTGAGGCAAGCACTGAAGAAAATTGACATCTAGTCCTAATTAATTGGCCATACAATCATTAGTTAAATTGTGGAGTGCTCTCTTGGTGATACAATCGAGGTTTTCATCTGTGTCTCCACCCCACTATTCTAACTAAAGTAGTGTAACCGAAATACAACTAAGTGTATGCTATCTCCAACACCCCCCCTGAAACACTAGAAGAGAGAACACAATGAGTGGGTCTTGGAAAGAAAACATGTAACATAATTATTTTACAATGTGTCTAAGTAACATAGAACAACTAAAATAGAGAAAACTACATGGGAACAACCTCCCCGCCTCAAAATACAATGTTGAAAAAGAAATACAACTCCTAGGCACTTGTGTCCTTCACCCCAATGAAGTCTCACAAAAATCAAACTTCTGCTCAATGAAAGTCTTTGTGAAAATGATGGTAGCTTCTTCAAAAGTAGGGTAGTACTGAAAGTTGATGACCCCATCATGGATCAATCTTAAGATGCAGTGCATTTCGATTTCAATGTGTTATGTTCGTTGTAGATGCATTTGATCTATGCAAAACTTCCCTTCAACCTTTGCATGACTCTGAAGGGTATATATTTTGAGCCTCAAAACTGCTCTTTCCCTAGTAACTCTTCGCATCCCTTTTTCTTTGTTTTTCCATGAAGAAATGCATTCCTATCATCAATGGCCAGTATATGTTTCCTTAAGGAGGACATTTAGTGATTTACATGTTATGCTTTTATGTTTTGCTATTTGAATAAATTTTTGTCTTTTAGCTATGAAATGTAGCCTATTCTGTAGCTAATCGGCTGTTCCGCAACTACTTCCATGTTTTAACAGGTTCCAGGTGTCAGGAGGAGAAACTAACTACATGGCCAACTTAGAAATCATTGTGACATGGACCGTGTCCTATTCACCTAGCCCAGGTCGACAAGGAAGATGGCACAAGACTCCAGTCAATGGAGAAGTCAAACGTAGAGACTGAAGGCAACATGACTTTGTGTTGTGGATAATTAACACATTTCACAGTGATAGGAAGCGTTATCCGAAACAACTTCCTAACCCACGGACTCCAATAGCCATCTATCTAACTGAATCCAACAACCATCATCTTGGATTTATGTCTCCAGCAGCCGAGGAATAAAATTTTGTGTGCCTGTCTTCTACGTGTTTTTGGTTGTAGCTTATTTTTCTCCGTAAACAGTGGCATATTTTTCTTATAAATACTCGTGTAAAGAACTTAGAAGGAGTTCGAATTTCCTCCTGTATTAAGATCAGACTACTGCTTCGTAATTTTGAAAAACTCATTTCCTGTGTTTTTTTAATATGAAGACCGCAAGTTTTATGGATATGTGAAGGAGTTTCTTGGAGTTTGATTAAGTACGCATAACTTGATCAGTTGCAGAGGGCCCCTGCGCTGACTGAGGTTTTATTTCATTTTGTTTTATCTTTTCTAGTTAACTGTAAATTCATCATTTCTTCCATAGTGTTCATAACCATTTTTCATACTAAACTTCTTTATAATGCAATCCTTATCATTTTCTTACTAATGCAGAATAACTTCTTTCAGTATAGAATAGCTTCTTTTTGCTTAATTTCTTTCTAGTTTTTATCAGTAGTTAGAAGTTGAAATGCAGTAGTGTAATGTAGTTTGTTTTATTTATTGTTTCACTAGTTTTTAAGTTTTCAGTTAGACTGATCAGTGCCATTACTGTTCTTTCCATTTTATTACTAGCTTATTGACTTGGTGTAGATGAATGTTTCTGAAAAGCCCTTCTAGTTGATAACTCATCTTAAACTAAGTGGTTGAATACTTCGTTCATGCAATGAGTCCTTTATGCATTTTTGTATTTATCTTCTCTTAGAATAATGAAGTACATAATTCCTCAAAATGTCATCACAAGGAGTTTTTTCTCCCAAAATTGAGAAGCAAAGTAATTAAGCACTTCCTTTAGTTTTGTTTCCATGATAGATTAGACATTAGTTGCAATTTCACTTTCAGTTTTAGTATTTCATTTGGTTTTGTAGATTAGACATTAGTTGTAATTTCACTTTTAGTTTTAGTATTTCATTTGGTTTTGTAGATTAGACATTAGTTTTAATTTCACTTTCAATTTTAGTATTTCATTTAGTTTTGATTCTGTAATTGCTTAGACAGTGGTGCAAGTTTACTTTTTACTTTTTAGTTCATGATTTGGAAATAATGATAAGAGCATAAATATAAACTTTGTTTTCATTTCTTGATTAAACTTTGCTTCCAAATCTTACTTAATATCTTTTAATTCTCATTTCTTTAGGTTCTTAGCAGTCTTTACAGAAGTTAGATTTAAGATTTTGTTAGTTACATTGTAAATTAGGGATTAAAGGACCAAAAACCCCCAAAACTGTAGAAATTTTGAATAATTTAACACATATTCAACAAAGATTATCCTGATCATGTACTATTGCGGAAAACATACATAATACATA
>APFE030789100.1:35786-70977 GCA_000404065.3 Pinus taeda
GTCTAAAAATAGACATAGTCTAAAAATAGACTTGTGCCAAAAATAGCCTGCGGGCCCACTTAGTGAAGGCGACTCTTTTCACTAAGCTCCATCATCTTGTTGCAATATCAACAAAAACAACATAAAACACAAAAACAATGAAGTAAGAAGGGTCATCTAGCATAAATAGTGCACTACACTTCATTAGTTTACGATACCCAGATTGATAATTTATGTAGAGCAATTTAGGACACTAAATTGACCAAACAATATGCTAGAACCATGTATCAATGCATGGGAATAATTTATTCTATAGCTGAGAGTAAATGAAGGGATTCTTCGAATTGAGATATCGTGGAAGGATCACCTAAAATATCACTCATGAGGCACCATTTTTATGCTAAACGTGGCTGTATATCTGAAGCTTTGCATGCATGCTTATCATCTTATGCATCAATTTTAGAAATTAGATTTGAAATTTGAATTGAATGACATGATGCATTATCTCTCAGATCTTCTATAGGAATAAGAAAAAAGGTTTTTGCATGTTGTTCATTAGATGAAAGCAAAGGGATTTCTTCAAAGTAGAAAATCCTCTCAATGAAGAGCTTTTCTGTTGTAAGGTCTAGCAATCTATATCCCTTTACACAATCTGGATATCCAACAATGATGTGCTCTTTCTTTGAAGCTCCAAAGCCTTCCTCTTGTTTGTAGGAATGCAAACACATGTGTGAGATTAAAAAATGTGACTTCTGGTTGTATGCCACTCCATACATCAAAAGGTGTTTTTCTTGTAACATATTTGTGAGAATATTTGTTTTGTATGTATGATGCACAATTCATTGCTTCACCCACAATTTGGAAGGAAGAGACCTTGCAGGTAACATGCAACATACCATCTCTTTCAATGATCTATTATTCCTCTCAGCTACTTTGTTTCTGTTGCAGAGTGTAAGAAATTTTGTTCCAAAACTGTATTCTTACTTCATTGCAAAGATGTTGAAAATCCTTGTTGGAATACTTCTACAAGGATATTGATCATTTTTCTATACTACTTCTTTGCATGCACTTTGAAAGTATTTAGAAGTTCAAACACTTCAGATTTTAGTTTGTGAAAGTACACCCACATATATCTCATGCAATCATCTATGAATGTCAATACATATCTATCCTTATGGAAGGATATGTAAATGGCCCCATAAGATAACTATGAACAAGATCCAAGGAAGGGGAGGCTCTCCATGCATGCCCCTTCCCAAACTTTTCCTATAGATTCTTTCCAACAACACATATTTCACAAAATCTATCAAAAAACTCTATGGTAGGTAGCTCTTTCACCGTCCCTATTTTCTAAGATGTTGTATGTATCTTAAATTTAAATGTTCAAATATTTTGTGCCAAATTATACTTCCATAATTTGCATCCATTAGTGGTAAAGTGGAATATAATCAATGAATAAATTTAGAAAAAAAGTAGAGATGAGATTGATGGTTTATCTTACCAACTAGAATTTTGGAACTATCTTGCATGTGGTATATACTTACCAAATGTTTGGTGAACTCAATTCTCCTTTGAATGCCAATATGTTTCATTTGATACATGAAGATAAGTTTTACTGAAATATTTAGAATATGAAGGAAATTCTTAACTCTTCCATCTCTAAGATCTACCTTCCCTTGTCCAATTACCTTTACTAGAGAATCATGTCCCATGAGAAGAGGAGGATCAACATATGGTTTTAAATGTGAGTGAGCATCTTTTGTGACTTACATATGATGTAAATATTTAGATTCTATCATCCATGTATCAAGAGAAGAATGAATAGTAATTAATTCATTTGCATTCCATCTTGTTTTAGATACTCTTTATTCCTACTTAATCTTGGAACTTCCTGAAATTTATAGTCACCAAGATTGTTTTGTTGAAGCTTCTATGATATGAGATTAATGGTTTTCTTTATGCATGATAATTACATATGGTATCCATAGTAAATTCATCTCATAGATTCATTTACAAGTTTGAAATCGCTTCTCTTTTTTGGATCTAGTTACTTTTCCTTTAGATTGTTGATTGGATTTTGAGTTGGCCTTGCCCCTTTCATGCAAAACAAGTGCATGGACTTTGGAACTTTTCGAAGTGCCCATATTTATGAGCTTATACTTCTCATGGATAAGAGACTTAATAAAAGCATCAAGTTTGGGCATCCTCTAGGTTGCTCCTATTGCAAGCGTAGCTTTGTGAAAAGTGGAGACAATTATAACATACTTTGGACCCAATTTTGATAATATTCCAAGAATTAATTGGCTTTCTTGCTTGGATTTTTTTATTCCACATTCTTTCAACTAGAGTAACAAGGCTTTGAACCTTGTGAATAAATATTGAATGTTTTGTAAATTTCTCGAATCTAATGGGTTGAGCTCATTTTCAAGGATGTGACTCCACATCTCATCCTACTTCTCATACTCTCCAAAGTGGTCTAAAATTCATTTGTAGTGGTGCATGCTTCGACATAAAAAAATAATTCTAGAGAAATTGAAAAGCATAGGAGATTGAAGGCCTTGTCCATGCGATTGAAATATTTGGTTTTTTCAACTACATAATTTGGTTCAATATTGGTTTCCATGGCTATTCGATAAAAGCCTCTACTCCACACTAAAGGAGAATCTTTAGCTTCCATTTGAAATTTTTATATGACACAAGAAATGAAAAGGTAGAAACTCCATTCTTTTTTAGGGTTCCAATCTTTAGTATCTACAAAAAGACTGTTTATGCTCCTTCTTAGCTTCCATGGGCTTTTGATACCATGTGAAATTGTAGGTTCAAATCTACATAGAATGGATATAACTATAAAACAATGAACAAAACTTGTAAGTATGAAAGAAGAAAGAAAATTGAGAAAACGATAATTGAATTATATTCACTTAAAAAAATTAGAGAATACAAATTACATATGGAATACTCTACATGGATAAATTAATGCACCATAGTAATGAATATAGAGAGATGCAAACATGCATTGAAAATATTTACACCTAGTCTTAGTTACGAGACCATGTAATGATCATTTCATTGTCTTATGCAAGTGAAGATAAGTAAAACTCATGCATGCACTTGTGGAGCTCTCTTAGTGATAATAACAAGGTTTCCATGCATGACTTTACTCCACTAATTTAATTGAATTACAACTAAGTGTATATAGTATTTTCAATATTTTGTCTTAACCCCACTTTCATCCCTTCATGTGATAAACACCAATAAAAATAAATATTGAAAAACATTATATTATAAAATAGTATAATAATTAAATATTGTAAAGGATTTTCTCCAAGTTTAAATTCGTAATAAGGAAACTGTAAAGATACACTTGATAATCTCTGTAAAGATAGAAGATCATAAATTAAATATCGATATTGTAAATTATTTATCCCAATTTCAATGTTGTCCACCATATAAGTTGAAAGACATGATCAAAATTGAGGCTAGTTCACAAAGGTTTCATGAATGAAACTAAGTTTTCGCTATTGTTTATGTTATTGCTCCATAAAATATTTTGTTGTCATTCAGATAAGACTCCTTTTGAGGTTTATTAAATGTTGATGAAATATTCTCGTCAACTAGAATTTTTTATAATCAACTTCATATTCACAAAGCGCGAGAGGCATAACATGAATTAGTATCAATTACATTAACAAGTTTCCGGGATACAACACGACCTTGTAGGAGATATGATAGTTGGAGGAAGGTTGACTGGTGCCATGGTATGCACAAGTTTCATACAAAGATGTAACCAAAAAATTATAGAACAAAATAGCTTGAGGCTTTAGCATTCACTTAGAGGCTTGAATCAAAATTCATACTTGGGAACTTGAGCGATGAGAAGTTAAGTCTCACTAAATGTAATGGAATACATTCCACTTGTTTTATGGGTATAGTCGAGATAGTATTTTATTGATGCAAAGGTGGGGACTGTCCTCTTCAATGTCCATTAGAGTCTGTACAAGTTTACTTTCCGCACAATTTCTCTAGGACCCAAAGGACTTCTTTGACTAAAAGTGAGGCTTGACTCACATCTTAAGGAATCTAAGGAAAAGTAATCTGAAGAGTCAGTCTAGTCTGTCAGACCTTCCTAATTTTAGGATGATTCCTTTGTACCTTGTCAATATGTCATAGTTTGAGGAGATTCCTTTTGTTTAATCGTAGATATATAAATAATAGAGGATAGGTTAATTATATTCATTTGGATTCGAAGCCAATTTGCAATTGCATCTCAAGTGATATGTGTGCAATAAAATAAAAATAAAAGTCAAACTAGTTTAGATCTGATAAGCCTGCGCATGTTCATGAGTATATGTGTGAACCTAAAGTGGCAGGACTCTTAGGAAGTATTGAGTCTACGAGTCTACATTTCTACCATGTAACTCTATTCCAGAAATAATATAATTCTTATCTTTGTTGTGATTCTGTGCCTAAATTCCTTTCTTA
This sequence comes from Pinus taeda, assembly GCA_000404065.3. Taxonomy (NCBI): domain Eukaryota; kingdom Viridiplantae; phylum Streptophyta; class Pinopsida; order Pinales; family Pinaceae; genus Pinus; species Pinus taeda. Next base: position 40,248 of record APFE030789100.1, read on the forward strand.
CTTGAGGTTCATCAGAAGTTCATCTGAGGTTCACTTAGAGTTTTGAGAGAATTCATTAATAGTAATCTCATTGACGCAAGAGAGGTTGTGTTGAGAGATTTGTTTTGAGGAATTAAAGAACTTGTCTAAAGGTTCATGTAGGATTTCTTGTACACGTCCATGAAAAGAAAGAAGGAGATTTATAATCAAGCTTCATCCTTCATCGAAGGAAGCCTATGGAAAATAAATTGGTATCAAAGCCACAAAATTTGGGTACATTTTGCACTCCTGAGATTATTTCTTGAAATGGAACAAAATTTTATATCAATATCATTTAGAGATATAAAAAATCTTGAATAATCATCAAGTTTAGGCCTTGAAAATCTATTTGATACTTAATGAAAGTCTTTCGTAAATGATGTTGAAATTGAAGTAGTTGAATTTAAACCTCAAGTTGCATGGAAATTACCAACTATTTCTTCTTCTAGTTTTTATGTTGATCTAAACATGTTCCATCTCAAAGATGTCAGTAGAGTAATAGTTAAAGGATAAGTTTCTTAAGTACAATAGAATTGTGATGTTACTCAAACTATATCTCTCATAGATCCCAAACAAATACAGAAAGAATCTCACAAACATGGAACACATTATCTTCATATAGGATGTATTAAGGATCAAGATTTATGCTCTGGTTCATAAAGGAATCAATGCATATGTGTTATCCATGGTGATATATTTAACAATCCACATGTTTATTGATTCTCTAATTGGAGGAATCATGACTCCTTTGTCAAACAACCATATTTGGTTTGATTGTTATCCTAATTTTCTAGTTTATGCATTTGGCGAGCATTTGGGAGATACCCTACAGTGTTACATACTCCAAGCCAAGAATCTCAATCAAATACTTTGGTCCTAACTAATCCATCAAATTAGAAGACAGAACATTAAGTTATTAAATGGGAAGATCTCTCCTTCCCTGAAACCTGGATTGTTGATGTCCTTAAAGCCCTAAAACTACAATCTACCACTTCAACACTTATTAAAGAATCCTCTTCTTCTGCTATCATCTCATTTCCTCCGACTACAAAACCATCTTGCTCACATGGCAAATAGCTATTTTATCCCAATCACTTAATTACTCTTCATACTCTATTGTTTGTCATGAATTCTCTATTCTAGTCTCTCTACAAATTTTTACAGCGAAGCATGCTCCAAATTCTATTTTCCTTGAACGCCAAAACTATAACCCAAGAACAAATCTTCCTCCTCCTAGTTCAACTACATAAGAACATTTTCAACATCCCTAATATGCATATTCTAATAATGAATTCTTTTGAAAAAGAAGATCCCAGGCTTACAAAAATGTTCAATAAATTCAAAAAACCTAGTACTCCTAGATATGGTCTAGGATATGTGAATCAAGGAGATGAAGTAATTCCATGAAGCATATTTGAAAATCTGCTTCCTCTGGGAATACAAAAGCCTTCAATCCCATAAATGAAAAAAATATTTTCTTTAATGAGAAGTTGTTATATATGGTAGGTTGATCCTAAATGGATGAAAAATATGATATATCAGATTTATACACTCATCCACACACAAAAGAATTTAATGACTCAGTATCCAACAATGAGAAAAGAGCCTTAGCAAAAATTTGGAAAACTTATGACAAAACAAAATTGTTGGATTTTATTTTATGAATGGAGGTAAAAACAAATGAATCATTCTATTCAGATGCTGGAAAGTAGAAAAGAGAAGTAGGAAATTGAAGCTATCAATCCAAAAAACCAATGGAAAAGTTTAGATGGTAGCGAAATAAAGTCTAAGTCCAATTTTTCCCCATTTAAATGGATTATTCTAAAAGAAGATAATAAACAGTCAAAAGCAGTCCCATTAGTATTGAAAGAATATTCTCCTTTAGGAGTAAGAGGAAACATAATCCAGGCTATCAGTGAACAACTAAATTGGACAAATATTGCTTTAAGAGGACTAGAAGTATACACTTTTGTAACAAATGATTATGCCCACAAAAGGCATACCGATAGTCTACAAGCTTTAATGAATTCTATTACTTCTTCTATAAATGGTATAGTTAATTTAGTATAAAAATTTAAGGATGGATTAAATGATACTAAATATATTGTTTATGACACAAACGAAAAGTCAGAAAAGAACTACAAGGAATTGGACAAAAATTTAGAATCTACATTTGAATTTATGGGGGATATTTTAATAAAAATAGATGAGAAAACTGAACAAATAAAACAAATGATTCGTGAGAGGCAAAGAGAGAAAATCCCCATTTCTAATCTCATTTCCCATACTACTCCTAACATTATAAAAATATATCCTAAAAAAACTACAGAAAGATTTCCTACTTTCGTTCCCAAAGAAAAACCAGAATCAACTTCAAAAAAGAAGAGAATTCCCTAGTCACTCAAGTTCTCCCTATCAAATAAGAAACCATTGATCTATAAGCTAGAGGAAAGATGCCCGAGTCCTAGACCTTTGTTGATGATTGGTTCCCAGAATGGAACATTGATGATATGTTTTTTGGTCATATCAGGCAAGTTTTAGATCATGTGTTTGTCTCTTATAAAATCATGTGCATGAAGAGAAAATGTGAAATAGAGGCATGTAAATCAATCATTCAATGCTTTAATATATATCTATTCAAACTGTGGGAAGTATAATATTATCCAGCTTTAGTTGAAAAAATGGAACAAAATGTAATGAAAGATGAAAATGGAAACATAGTTCCCCATGATGATGGTCGTTCTGTAAATAATATGATAGGTGCTCTTATTACTATGATTTTAGAACATTAGTGTGGCAATGAGAAAGAAATTGTTGGTAAAGATGTTGTAATTCTCATGAATATGAAATGTAATAAAATGTCTCATTATGAAGAATTTCATAGACAATTGACTTAGAGAATATATGAAATCAACGATAGGAAGAATCTTCTTTGGAAACAAGTATACTTGGCTGTTATACCAATTAATTTTGTTGAGTACTTGAATAAAAAAAGAGGTATTTCAGTTGTCGTATGATTGTGTACACGGGGAAAAATGTATTCTCTTATCACAAGTGCATTATTTGCCTGTGCAAAAATATGAAAGTCAACACATCAATACAAAAAATCTCTAGGTTTCTTGATAGAAAATCTATCTATGAAAAATATGGTTAACAATAGATGATTTTGTTAAAAACAAGAAAATCCAAGATCTTTGAAGAAAATACAAAAATGCAAAAGCAATACAAGGTCTTATCCTATAAATTATAGTGCCACGAAGAAAAAATACAAGAGAAGAGAAACAACCCATTAATATTCTCTAAAATATATCAAACTCAAAACAAACAAACTACAATCCACTCAATGAGAAATATGTTGGCTCTATGGAAAACCAGGTCACCTTGCTAATAGATACCCAGAAGGTGAGGCCTCAAATAAAGGGAAAGGAAAACTATCAACACAAAGCGCAGAAAAATTAGAAAACAAAGAGAACAAAAAGAAATTCAACATTGCAATAGATGTGGCTCAAATGATCATAATACAAAACATTGTCCTCAATATCCCTTCTTTGTAAAAAGATAAGAAGTTAATTTGCTACAAAATGGATGTTGCTCTTCTAGTTCATAGACCTTTGATTTTGATTGTAATATTGATGAATTGTCTGAATTAGAAGAAGAAGCATCAATGGTTGCAAACTCATGCAATTGTAAAAATTCTACCATATGCAATTTCAATAGTGAAGATGACAACTATACTAGCAATGAAGAAGAAGAAGAAGAATAGAGGAAGGGAGAAAAGTTGAAAGTTTGTATGGCCGAACTTAGAGAGGATGGAGATGCCCAAATGTTGGCACAAATCAAATATTTTCCCTAAGGAGATATCAAAACATCTTTGTTGGGTACATTCCTTAGAATAACAACAAAAACTCACAAAATGCCATAATCATCAGGTAAGGAGCATTTATTTATCAATGTTTTTTTGAAAAAAATACTAAGTCATTCATGAGAGATCATAGAAAATGAAAAGTTGCAACCCATGAATATGAATGATTTAGGCAAAGAAATTAATATTCCGAAGAAATAAGTAAGTGAGCAAAATCAAAATATGAAATAATTAGAAGAACAAAAGGATTAAGAAGATGCCTATTAGATGGATCACTAGGCTAGATAGGAAATCAAAATATTAAAAGATAAAGTTGTTATCCTACACCCACCTCCTTTATAGGATGTATCTGACATGGGATAAAATGCCAACATAAATTTGTCTTAGACATCATGTATTAAATGTCTTAATGCTATGAGAATTCTTGCTATCCAACACCAAAAATTTCATATACAAATCAAATTAAAGATCCAAGTTCAAAGGTTTGAGTTGAAAGTCCTTATTGATTCAGTTTCATATTTGAATCTATTACACAAAGAAATCATTCCGTCTATGTATTGGTAGAAGAGCAATCATTCTATCATTGGTCTTGGAAACAAATCATTGCATATGCAATATGCAATCCCCAAAGGAACTTTATATTTTGGAAAGCAATGCTTGGATCTAAAGTTTTTAGTTGTAGAAATTCCAATTGATTTTATATTGATAACTCCCTTTTTAGTAGTTTTTGAACCACATGGATAAAAAAAAAAACCAAATATGGAAAGGTTGGATATTTCATTACAATTCTATATGTAAAACGAGGGAAAAGGGAAAAGAATTTTTTTGTCCATTCAGTATCAACACATCAACTATCTTCAAGTCATCAAAACAATAGAACAAAAAGAAATAAAGAAAGATAAATGAATTGCAAAATATGAGTAATATGAGGATTGAAGGACAACTCAAAACATAAAAAGTCAAACAAGAAATTTCCAAATTAAGAAAATTATTTGAAGAAGTTTGTTAAGAAAATCCAATTTCATTTTGGGAGAAAACAAAATATTTTATAGAGATTCCATACAAAGATTCATATGCATGAATGACATGCAAAAGTGGAGAAATCACTATGAATCCTCAATATAAAATTTGTGTGAAGAGGAAATCAAAGGACTTTTGAGGAAAGGACTTATCAAAGAATCACAAAGCCCATGAAATTTCTATGGATTCTATGTAAATAGACATTCTGAATATATTAGAGTTGTTCCATTATTGGTGATAAATTACAAGCCATTTAATAAAGTTCTAGTAGATGACCTTATCCCGTACCACATAAATCCAATATTGTGAAAGGAATTGTTGGTGCAAAGATATTTTCAAAGTTTGATTTGAAATCAAGATTTTGGTAGGTAGCTATAAAGGAAGAAGACAAATTCAAAACATCATTTAGTGTCCTAGTGGGCCACTATGGGTGGAATGTTATGCCATTTGGGTTGAAAATTGCTCCTACAAAATTTCATAGGGTGATGGATAAAATATTGAAGTCATATTTTGATTGGATGTTGCTGACTTAGTAATCTCCAAGAAAAAGATGGATTTGTTCCAAACATCTATCAAGTTTATTGGACACACAATCTACAATGGTCAGATTGTATTACAACAAGTTGCTATTACTTTTGCAGATAAATTTCCAAATAAAATCATTGATAGAACACAACTGAAAAGTTTTTTTAGCAACCTTAATTATGTGTCACTTTTATAAAGTTTGTGCTATAGAGAGAAATATTTTAAATGAGAGATTAACAAAGGATTTGGTGCCTTGGACAAAAAAATACACTGAAGTTGTAAGGAATATTAAAGCCAAAGACAAAACATTGCATATACTTCATGTTGCAGATGGTGATTTTCCTAAAATTGTAGAGGTAGATGCTAGTAATATTGGACGAGGAGCAGTTTTGAAACAAGTCAGAACCACTAAAGGAAATAAAAATGAAGAAATTATCCAATTTGCATATGGAACTTGGATAGAATTAGAAGTGAATTATGCAACCATTGATAAAGAATTGAAAGATGCATTAAATGCACTAGATAAATTTGAAATATTTTTGATCAATCAAATATCTTTGTTGAGAATTGATGTTGCAACAATGAATAAAGTATTGACGAGAGAGGTAAATAAAGAAAGTGAAGTAGAATTCACAAGATGGTAGGGAGAAATAACTGACAATTTCCATGTAGCTTGAGGTTTAAATTCAACTACTTCAATTTGAAAAATATTTATAGAATACTTTCGACAAGTATCAAACATATTTTCAAGGCTTGAACATCATGATTCTTCAAGATTTTTTTATATCTCTAAAAGATACTGATCTAAAATTTCGTTCCATTTTATGAAATAATCTCAAGAGTGCAAAATGTACCATTATTTTGTAGCTTTGATACCACTTTATTTTCCAAAGGCTTCCTTCGACAGAGACTGAATCTTGGCTATAAATATCCCTCTTTATTTACAAAAACTAGTACAATAAATCCTACACGAACTATTGAAAATTAGCGATAAAAGTGATTCCTTGATTTGTGCCTTAATTTAAGGGGTCAAAGTCGAGTTTTTTTTGTGCATGGTAGAGTTCCTAAAATTTAGGAGTTTCCCTAAAATTTAGGAGTGCATGAGGTAGTTAACTGATGTGTTGAAATTGAAAGTCAAGTTCTTGAATTTCCAGTGTGAGTTAAATTGGGAACTAAAAGATTAAGTGGAGTTAGCCTCCTAAATTTGAGGAGGATACAATTAACTAGTTCTGTTGACTTTTGTTAACTAGAAAAGCTCTAGTTCATTTCCTTAATTAGAAATTCACAAGTTTTAACCATTCGAATCGCCTTTAAAACAAGAAAAGAAGGCACATATTTAATCATTATTTTGGTGAGCACGAGTTGGTGAGACCAAGGAATAGGAAGCACAAGTTTGTGCGTGGAGCTTGTGAGAGGAAGAGTGTGCAAGAGAATCTTCTACATAAATTGGTAGAGGGAAATAGATATCAAGAATATTGCAATGGTTTCAAGTCAGGTTTAAGGCAAGAAAACTAGGTTGTTTTCATATTGAAATAATTGTATTTGTAAGATATCAATTGCTCAATTTTTCTATCAATAAAATTCTTAATAACAAGCAAAGTTTTTTTCCCAGTTGGGTTCCCCAATAAATAAAAAATAAAATAAAAAGTGTCTTGAATTGTGTGACTGCATTTAATTTATGTTCCTAATTCTGCTGCAAATTGAGTAGAGAAATTTTGTATTTGTAAGAAAATATTTTTTTTTCATATTGTTCTTATCAGCATATCATAATTACGTGGATTTTCTACATGGTATCTATGAAAGACTACATAGAAACATTGTTTCATATCTTCTCCCAAACAAATTTTGATTTGCAAAGTTTTTGGTGCAAATTCTATTTAGTGTAGAAAAAATGACTTTCAATGGATTGAGGATTGAGTGTGCATTGGAGGGCACCTCGAATTTTTGTGCTTGGAAAGACATGATGAAAGATGTCCTGGATGACAATGGAGTATGGGAATATACATAAATTGATATTCCAAAACTAACAACATCAAATGCACAAGAACTTTCTCAGTGGAAGAAAGACACAAGAAAAGACAGGAGGATTATTTTGGAGGGTGTCAGAGATCATGTGGCTTTGAACTTGCATGAAAAGGAGACTCCTTTTGCAATGTGGAAAATTATCACATATCTATTCTAGAGAAACAATGATGCCAGGAATGAAATTAAAAAAATGAAACCATTCCTCAATACATATCCAGATTCACTCAGGTTCGAGATGAACTTGGAGGAGTAGGAGAAAATGTGTCATCATTTGAACTTGTGAGCTTAGCACTCCTTGGCCTTCTAAAGTCCTAGCATAGATATAAATATGAACAGTTAATCGAAGAGACAAGCTACCATATTGGGAGAGAGTTTGGTCTCATTTGGTGCAGGAGGAGATTAGAAGAAACACTAGAGATGGTGTCACATCCAAATTTAATGATGAGGAGAACTCTGCCCTAGTAGGAAATGGTAGCAAGGCTAAGGGAAAGAAGGGCCAAGGGAGAGGTTGGGTTCATGATAAGGAAAAGAAGGGCCAAGGAAGAGGTTGGGTTCATGATAAGGAAAAGAAGAAGGATCTAAGTAAGATCAATTGCTTTTGTTGCCATGAGTTGGACACTATGCTTCTAAGCGTCTTGGTAAGAAGAAGGGGGACAAGAAGGATCATGCTTCTGCATCAGCAGAGGTAGATGAATTTTCTCCCCAGTTTGAGAAAGATTTATCGTTGATTGATTCCATGGAAATATCAACAAATAATAATGTGGTATATTGATTTAGGAGCTTCCTTCCACATGATTGGGAACAGGAAGAGTTTCAACCACCTAAAGGAGAAGGACATGTAGATTCAAATTGAGCTAGGAGATGATGGTCAATATGCAACTAGAGGAGTTGGTACTATCAAATTTTAGAGGGAGTCAGGTAATTCTATTCATCTTAGAGATGCTCTTTATGTTACAAGATTGAGGCAAAATCTTGTTTCAATAGCCACCCTCGAGGATAAGGGATATGATGTCATATTCAACAGAGGTGAGGCATACCTCCAACACATAGCTTCTGGATGCAAGAAGCAGTGTGAGGGTGAAGAATCTCTACAAATTGCAGCTAGAGATAGGTGCAGCCTTGAGAAGTAAGGAAGGTAGTGCACAAAGTAGAGAAGTGATGGTTAAGTGAGAGAAGGATGGAGCTCTAAAGTTGGAGCCTCAGTTGGTATCTTAGTTTCAATATAAGCTAGTTGGAAATTGGGTTGACCAACAGGACGATGAAGAGGAGGAACAAAGCTCACAAATTATGGCGGGAAATAATAGGTCTACAAAGTAGGTTATGCAGAAGAAAGCAGGGAAGTCTTCTAGTTTAGAGATAGATCCAAGTGGACGAGGTTCTTTTAGGAATCCCTTCCTCACTAAGAGGGAGTGTTGAAAATTAGCAAGAAAAGTGATTCCTTGATTTTTTCCTTAATTCAAGGAGTCAAAGTCGTGTTCTTTTTTTTATGCATGGTTGAGTTCGTAAAATTTAGGAGTGCCCCTAAAAAATAGGAGTGCATGAGGCAGTTAACTGATGTGTTGAAATTGAAAGTAAAGTTCTTGATTTTATAGTGTGAGTTAAATTGGGAACTGAAAGCTTAAGTGGAGTTAGGCACCTAAATTTTAGGAGGATCTAGTTCACTATTCTTGTTGACTTTGGTTAACTAGAAAAGCTCCAGTCCAATTCCTTAATTAGAAATTCACTATTTTTAACCATTCAATTTTCCTTTTAAAGAAGGAACAAAGGCATAAGTTTAATCATTGTTTTGGTGAGACCAAGCAATAAGAAGCACAAGTTTGTGCGTGGAGCTTTCGAGAGGAATATTGTGCAAGAGAAGCTTGTGCATAGATTGGTAGAGTGCAAAAGAGTTAAACAATCTTGCAAGGGTTTCAAGCGAGGTTGAAGGAAAGAAAACTAGGTTATTTTCAAATTGAAATAGTTTTATTTGTGAGAGATCAATTTCTCAGTTTTTTTATGAATAAAATTCTCAATAACAAGCAAAGGGTTTTTCCAGTTGGGTTCCCTAATAAAAAAATTGTGTGACTATCTTTTATTTTTGTTACTAATTCCACTGCAAATTGAGTAGAGAAATAAGAAAATAAAGTGTTTTTCAATTTGTTCTTATCAGTAGATCATAATTTCATGGATTTTCTACACAAACCTTCAAAAATCTTCTTCAATTCCTTAAAACAAATCTCTCAACATGACTTCCCTTTCCTCAATGAGATTACTATCAAGGAATTTTCTCGAAACTCTAAGTGAACCTCAAATGAAATTTTGATAAACCTCATGTAAAAAATGAAGTTAGATACATAATCATAACAAATATGAGAATAATATTATTTTTGGAACAAAGTTACGGGGAATAAATTCATACACATAGACTCATTACTTCCTAAGAGTCCTTCCACTTTAGGTTCACACATGCACTTTTATGCACATGCGCAGGCTTTTCAAACTCTAATCTAGACTAACTTTTATTTTTCTTTTGTTTCACAGAGATTTCTCGAGGCACAGTTGCAAAGCATAGACAAACTCAATACTGACTCTAAATTCAAATGAGGATATTGAACCTCTCCTCTGTTATTTATATATTTGTGAGGCAACAAGAGACATATCCTCAGACAATGACAAATTAACAAGGTACAAAGGAGTTATCCTAAAAGTAGGAGGTTTTGACCAAAGACTGAATCTTTAGATTTTCTGTAGATTCCTTAGGATGTGGGTCAAGCCCCACCTTTAGTCAAAGAAGTCCTCTGAGTCTTAGAGGAATCATGTAGAAAGTAAACTTTTATAGACCCTGAAGGACATTGATTGAAGAGGATTGACCCCTCTTCTTAGTCAAAATGCATATTATGATCTGAGAATCTACGACCATAATGCAATGTATCCCACATTTTAGACAGATTACGATCTAGAAATCTACTATCATAGTGCAATGTATGGCTTTATGAAAGACTCAAGCTATGGTTCTTATCATGTTTGATTGGTAAATGAATGGTTATTGAACGCATGACCTAATATATATTATTGCAGTTACTATGAGAGTGAATTAGGCCTTCTTGATGACTCTCAGATAAGTATCAAATCCCTATGTTCAAATATGCATTCGTGACCTTTAGATTGTATGTTCATTGTGTGTTTGATAGAATGGCTATCAAGATTTGACCTATTTAGATCAAGTCCTTGTCTAAGTTTTGAGTTAAAGGCTTTGTCCTTGTGTCATTTATTATTTATGAAAGTTCTATCAAGTTCTAGGTAGATTTTTGGATCCTAGCCCTGAAAAAGTGGCTCAGATTCTGGGGTCGCATGAACATAACTAGGAATTCTAGATTGCAGCCATTGGGAGGTAGGGTTATCCATGCGATTCGAGAGTTACAATCATTGGCTTGCCTTATTATACAAGCGACTAAGAGTCCAGATCACTGAAAAAGGAAGTTAACTCAAGGTTCGGGCACTTGGAGTGGTTGTTTAGGTCCTGGGGGTCCCATAGCACATGCAGGAAGTCAGTAAAGTTTCATATTGTAGATTCCACTTCCTTAACTATAGTTAGGGATTTGAGTCATGTCATAGTGGCCCTCTGCTCATGTTTACCTCGACAGACTGAAAGTGGGTAAATGTGGGAGGTGGCGTTATAATGCCATTCATATTTCTATGGTTGTGTTTTTATTGATTTCCAATGCTATGGATTTAATTCTATTTATTCTTCCATGTTACAAACTTACGTTTCAATTACATTGAATTTTTGTTTTAATTTGATATGTGTTATTGCATATTAGTATTATGAATGCAAACTTGGGAATCGACCATATTTAAATATCTTGATAAAAATAGAGGATGTATTTATATTATTTAATAATTGTATTGGCTATATGATTGCATAATTTTACATTGAAGTTATGACAATAATGACATATATGACAATAATGACATATATCCTTTTGATAATAAAAAAAAAAAATTCACACGATGACAATGATAATTTAAAATGTTTTTTAAAATCAATATAATATTAATAAACTTGGATAATAATAATAATATTGTGACATCCAAATTCATGAATCTATGCAATGTTGCAATATGCGAGTCATTATTAGAATGTTATATTAGATTGCAATTTATTTAATTTAATCTTTTGCATTTATAATATTAATACCATTGGTTTATAATATTGTTCTTAGGGTTTATATTATTGGGTTTTATGATGTTAGAGTTTATAATATTCCATTTAATATTAGGGTTTAATTTCATGATGTTGGAATGGTATAAAAATGTGTTGAACGTCACATTATGTCAAAAATTGTCTTAATGTGACAATCAGTCTCACAATGATTTTCACAATGTTACATTGCATTACAATTTATTCAACGTCGCAATGTGACATTACAATTTTTGGGCTTTGTATCATGGTTTATAATATTAGGGTTTCTAATAATGGGTTTATGATATTGCACTTTATAACAATGTGTTCAATATTGGGTTTATAATATTATGCTTTAATATTAGGTTTATAATATTAGAGTTTTTAATATTGGGTTTATAATTTTGTGTTTAATATGAGGATTTATAATATTGGGGTTTATAGTATTTCATTTAATATTAGAGTTTAATATTGTATTTTATAACCTTGGGGTATATAATATTTATGTTAGCATTTATAATGTTTATCGTATGGTTTATAATATTAATCCTATGGATTATAATATTAATGTTAAGGTTTGTAATGTTGGGTTTTATTATATTTAGTTTAATATTAGGGATTAATATTGTGATGTTAGAATGGTATGCAAATTTGTCCAATGTTGCACTGTGACTAGCATCTTCGCAATGTGACAAGCGATCACAATTAGTATCACAATGATGCATTACATTGTAATTTATTCAATGTCACATTGTGACATCGAATGAATTATGGTTTAATATTCTGGTTTATAATATTGGGCTTACTCTTAATGTTTAATATTAATCCCTTAGGTTCATAATATAAATATTAGGGTTTATTTTCCTGGGGTTTAATATTAATCCTAGGATTTATAATATTAATCATGGTGCTTAATATTGATTAGACGTGTTTATAATTCCTTGGGTTTAAAATAGTAATAAACACTTGGGTTTATTAATCCCTTGGGTCTATTTATTATTTGGGTTTATAATATAAATCTCTTGGGTTTATTGACCCCTTCGGTTTATAATATTAATAATCCCTTAGGTTTATTACTCTGCTTAGTTTATAATATTAATAATCCCTTGAGTTTATTGATCCATTAAGTTTATAATATTAATAATCCCTTGAGTTTATAATATAATATTAATAATCCCTTAGGTTTATCATATTAATAATCCCTTTGGTTAAATATCAATTCCTAGGGTTTGTTGATGTCTTTGGTTTTTAATATTAAATTGTTGGGTTTATTGATCCCTTGAGTTTATAATATTAATTATTACTTGGTTTATAATATTAACACTCATGGCTTTATAATATTAATAATCCTTTGGGTTTATTAATCTCCTAGATTTACTATTTCCCTTGGTTTATTAATCCCTTAGGTTTATTAATATTAATAATTCCTAAGGTTTATTAATCCCTTGAGTTATACAATATTAATAATCTCTAGGGTTAATATATAATCTTTGGATTTAAAATAATATCCTTGGCTACAATATTCATCTCTTGGGTTTATTAGTATATTTGTATTTATAATATTATTAATCCCTTGGGTTTATTAGTCCCTTGAGTTTATAATATTGATAATCTTTTCGCTTTATCAATCTTTTCTGTTTATAATATTAATAATCCCTCGAGTTTAGTGATGCCTTGAGTGTATAATATTAATCGTAAGGTTTTATAATATTAATCCGTTGGGCTTATAATGTTAATAATTTCTGTTTATAATATTAATAATCCCTTAGGTTTATTAATCCTATGTGTTTATTAATTCCTTGGATTTATAATATTAATCTTTTGAGTTTATAATAGTTATCCCTTGGGTTTATTAATCCCTCCAGTTTATTGATATTAATAATCCCTAAAAAAAATTAATTCCTCGTTTTATAATATTAATAATCTCTTAGGTTTATAGTATTAATCCCTTTGGTTTATCATGTTTATAATCCTCTGGATATTAATCTCAAGCATTTGTAATATTAATTTCTTGAGTTCATAATGTTTATCCCTTGTGTTTATTAATCTTTTTTTATTTATAATATTAATAATCACTAAGGTTTATTAATCCATTAGGTTTATAATATTAATAATTACTTGGGTTTATTAATCTTTAGGTTTGAATATTCACATTCTTTGGTTATAATCCCTTGGGTTTTAATATTGATAATCCCTTGGTTTTATTAATCTTTTGGGTTTATAATATTAATAATTACTTGACTTTATCAATGTCTTGGGTTTATAATATTTTTTTTTGGTAGGTAAGCACCCACGGGGGATTTGAACCAGTGACCTATCGCAAGGAGTGCCTTAACAATGCACCCATTCACCGTCAATCCAAAGCCCATGGGTCCTTAGGTTTATAATATTAATCCATTGGGTTTATAATATTAATAAACACTTGATTTTATTAATCCATTGGGTTTATTAATTCCTTGGGGTTATAATATAAAGATTTTGGGTTTATTGATCCCTTTTGGTTTATAATATAAATAATCCTTAGGTTTATTAATCCAGTTGATTTATAATACACATTCCTTAGGTTTATAATATTAATAATCGCTTGGATTTATTAATCCCTTGGGTTTATAATATTAACAATCCCTTGGGTTTATTGATCCCTTGAGTTTAGTGTCACAATCATTGTCACATTGATAATTATATTGCAATTTAATCAAATATCACATTGAAACATTAAAATAATTTAGATTTATATATTTTTAAATTAAATATTATCCCAAAATTAATATTAATATTTTATAATCCCTTAAATTTATTAATATGATACTATATATATGTGTGTGTTATATTATATACAACTATCATATATATTTTGATCCCTATATAATATGGTATTATATAAGCCTCGAAAGTTAGCTCAATAGGTCAAATCAGTGTCTCGCCAATCGAGAGGTCACAAGATCAATTCCCAAAAGCTTTTGGGGTCAGGTCTAGATATAGGCCGAGGGGTGTAATCCCCTTTGGGGTCGATTTACCCAATTCTTACGGTGGACGTAGGGACTACCTAGTAACCATAAATATCTGTGAACCGCATGTGAAAACAAAATTATATAATTAATTATATATATAATAATATATATAATAATAACCTGCAAAGTCTAACGAATTTTGAGTGCATTTCGAGCTGCTATTAGCACAGAGAATATGAAATATTTATCCATGGGCAAATATCAGCATAGTGACTTGAATTAACATACCAAAGAAAGACATGGACAACCTTCCGTCACTGTATTTTTTTTAAGGGTTCCCATTAGGTTTTTCCATAGGGAGCATTCTCTGCAAACCCGTTGTAAGGAAACACAACGTGAATTGCGCACCCGTATCAGAGGTGGAGTCCCCAAAATTAAATATCAGTGAGACATTTCGCATACGACAAATTTTAGTCCCTACCCGAGGAGGGGCATTTAAGTTATTTATTCACGGTCGTAATAAAAACGGGTCTGTCCTTTGTTCTGTCCTTTTTGGTGATAAGTTTTATTTAGTTATTTTGGAGTATGGTTTAAATAATTTATTATATAATTTAAAATTAAATCTATTTCAATCATATAGTAAATAATTTTTATTTTTTTTATAATAAATATAATTCTTCATATATTTAACTTATCAAAAATACAACTTTATAAAAAGTTATAATATCTTAAATTAAATAAATAAACATTTTTATATTTTAAAATAAAATAAAAAATTATTAAAATTATATAACATTCTTTCCAAGCTAACTTTATTCCATAAATGCTATGGAACATTTCTATTCTAGTTATCTCCATAAAACATCTATTTCCTTCTTCCCACTACACTTGTTTCATTTTTATCATAATCTTATAATGAGAAACACTTAATTTGGGTTTTAATTATAATAAATCAGTTCAACTATATAAAAAGAATTATAAAAGTCTTTAATTGTTAAAAATTTAATTAATTATTAGACAAGTTTATATTAAAATATAATTAATCTATTTTTATCTATTATATATTAATATTAAAATTTGTAAATCAAATTAACCCAAATTCATAGAATGCATATTTATGCTCATTCTGAGTGCAAACTTTGAAACCAATAAAGGCCAAGGAGATTTTATGCGATGGAGATTGTTCATACTATATATAAACATAAATCAATCTTTATTAACACAATGCCAATGTGTAAAGAAATCAATCAACCCTACTAACAACATGGAAATGTGTAAATTATTAGGATAATTTTAACGTAAAAAATAGATTTTAGAATGCAAATTTAATAACAATTTTTTTAAGGAAATAATAAAATTTAAGATGATGATGTCATTTCTAAAGTAAATATTTTAGAGGGAAAAGAAAACAATATTTTTTTATTGTATTTTTTGGTTATCTTTATAAATTTATTTGAATGTTAAGTGTAGACACTTGTTGGATGCAAAATTTAATTTCACATCTGAAAAATACCCACTATGTTTAGTTCTGAGTAGACTTACAACCAAAACAAATTGAAATCACATGAAAAAATGTGTTCAACATGCTTTTTCATGTATTTTTATTTTTTTTCGATGCGGGTCTGCTCAAAAGCATGCAAAGTGGGTATTCATTGGATGTGAATTTTAATTATGCATCCAACGCGTGTTTACACTTGACATTTGAGTAAACCTATAAAGATATAAGCCGAAAATAAAATACAAAAGTAGTTTTCTCTCTTTCTCCTTAAAAATGCATAAATATTATTTTATTATTTTCCTTAAAAGGCTCATTTTAGACCTGAAAATTCCTCTAACAGAAAGTGCCATTTTAAAAAAGGGTGTTAATTGTAGGTGGTTGGAAGTGTAGGCATATAAAACAAAAGTATAAAGAAGGCATATAAGAAAGTTAAAGTGTATCCTTCAAAATAGAAATATGTCAACATTATTAACAACATGACAATGTGATAAAGAAAAAATCATTTTCAAAGATGGTGTGTATCATGGGTTGTTGGAAGTATAGATGAGTAAATCAAAAGTATAAAGAAGGTGGACAAGAAATTTGAAGTGTATCCTTCAAAACAGAAATCAATCAACCTTATTAACAACATGGCAATGTGATAAGCCCCAAGGGTTAGCTCAACTTGTCGATTCCCCATTGTCAAGTGTCTTGCCAATCGGGAGGTCACAAGGTCAATTCTCCTGGATGCCGTTGGGGTTAGGCCCTACTAGTCTAGCCGATGGGCTTTAAAAGATTCTCTTTGGAGTTGATCTACCCAGATTTTCTCATAGATGTAACAACCACCCATTATCCATGAACCACAACATAGAAAAAAAAACATGACAATTTGATACAGAAAGCATAAATTTAAAAAAAAAGTGTTAATCATGGATGACTGGAATTGTAGACTAGTAAATCAAAAGTGCAAAGAAATTAGACAAGAAAATTAAAGTGTATCCTTCCAAATGAAATCAACCAACCTTACTAAAAACATGGAAGTGTGATAAAGAAAACATCATTTTCCAAAAAGGTGTTAATCACGGGTTGGAAGTGTGATAAATAAAACATCATTTTCAAAAAAGGTGTTAATCACGGGTCGTTAGAAGTATAGAAAAAGTAAAACAAAAGTATAAAGAAGGTGGACAAGTAAGTTGAAGTGTATCCTTCACAATGGAAATAAACCAACCTTATTAAGAACATGGAAATATGATAAAGAAACATCATTTTCAAAGAGGCTGCTAATAATGCGTGGTTGGAAGTATAGATAATTAAATAAAAAAATATAAAGAAGGTGGACATGAAATTTGAAGTTTATCCTTTACATGGGTTTGTAAATGGCATGGCTTAAACAAATGGATAATGTGTGAAATATTGGAATATGTATTTTTATTTGTTTTACGTGTGATTATATTTATGGTTGTTTCGATTATTTGTCATTATTAGGTAGTGTTATTATTTATTTAAATAATATGTTTTTAATTTTTAAGATTTATTTAGATCTCATTGATTTAAGATATATTATTTTATTAGTTAGTTTTCTAGAGTGATGTGAGTGGTGTGAGGTTGAGATATTTTTTTAGCAGATATATTGTTCAAGATAGTTCTATCTTGAAATAACATTATCTACTATTATTATTATTATTATTATTACATTGTTTAATGTAAAGCTTTAATACAATTTTGGTTTGTAGTAATGTCTACTTTCCCATTTAATTTTTTTTATATTGAGACAACATTATTATATTTATTTTTTTCATTACATTATTTATTGTAGGCTATTGAACACAATTCTAGTGTGCAATAATGTTTAGACCCCAGTTCAACATGGTACCAGAGTAGTTATTGGCTTGACTCCATCATCGGAGGGCCCAAGAACATGGAAACATTAGACAAAGTGTTTTCATGATTACAAGAGTGTGTATGCAGTGATATTGTCCAACAACTTGTTATTTTTAGGACTTTAACTGTTTTTGTGAGATAAATGTAACACCCACTCCCAGATCTACCCAAAATAGCTAGTCAACCGGGGTAAACATGAGAAAATAGGCTACTAAGATCATATTCAACCTCCTATGTGTCCTTAAGGAAGTGGAATCGACAAAACATCACACACAGTCATCCAACACCAACAACAGACCCCTCAGGAGACAAGTCAGGCACTCAGATAACCTATCGTTGAGTTCCACTATTGTTTGAGCAACTTAGGGCAGAGTAACAGACCCTAGAAACATCCCAGGTGAGTTATAACGCTTCCCAGCCTTCAACCAACAACATTAGTCCATAGGGTAATGCTGTGTGGGCCAGCAATGCTGGAAATTGAGCCATTTTTCTAGCCAAGACTTCTTGGCCTGTGCCCAAAACTTGTTGGAACCTTCAAAATTCATTAAAAACATGATAAGAATACTAATGAATCAAAACTCAACCTCAGGATTAGGTCCGAGCATCCCCAATCGGGACTAACATTATGTCAAACACTCGGAATTAATACAGCCTATAGGTCTAGGATACAAGACACAACATAAGTGAATGAAACATAAACAAAAGGATCACCTCCTTCTCCAACGAACTATTATATCATCAATTTGGTCTTGAATCAATCTATTTAACAGTTACAAGTAAATACATGAAATAAGCTTGACATGAACCAGTCATTTAACCATGCTTATAACCAACTAAAATAATGTAAATATCATAGATAAGATAACCATTAAATCCACATATAAACCAGTGCAAAAGTAAGAGGACTTAGCTTTTATTAATCATAGGAAAATCTGACCAGGTTCAAGACTTCCACGTACCACCCTACCATAGACATGGAAGAACCAAATCTCTCTTTCATCCAGTCATCCTCGTGCCATATTCCAAGCATGAATGTGGGATCTCATAGAACAACTAAGGGAATCCAAAGGTTAAACCACATCCACCCTCATCGAACCATGATCACACCAAACCCAGTGCTATGATCACAACCGAACCGAACTTGGAATGTCATCCGAAATCAATCACTATCCTTGAGAAATTTTCTGTCTCCTTGTCTCTCAGGCTTTACTGCTATCCAAACCAGATCACTAGGCCATAAACAAAGACCAGTCTCTCAGGCTTTACCACAATCCAAACCTGGATTAGGCCCTAAACCGAGACTTCTCGCTTAGGCTTTACCATGTATCCCACCAAAACCTGCTAAGGGATTCCTAGGCCTTTGGGAATGGAATTTGAGACCACCTCCGGCCCAGATTCCGAATCCATCTGGAAAACCAAAGATCAAAAACGAAAATAAACATCCAAACACCATGGCGTTTGGAAAAAGGAAAGGCTAGGATGAAATTCACTGTCATAACCCAACAAAACCATGCCACTGACATCAAGAGAACCATACACCAACATACAAAGTCATGCATTTCCAAACCAGATAGGAAATCACACATGCAAAAGGTTACTTGCAAGTATTGTTGCTAAAGCTGCTTGAATCCTACTTTTCTTTCCTTGATCCTTGCTTTCCCTTTTCTTTATTTTCCTTCCTTGATCCAAAGCTAGAGTGCTCCAAGAAACTCTAATTGACAAAGAGTGAGTGAGTGAGAGAGAGAGAGAGAGAGAATAATGAGATAGCTCCAAACATGAACTAACAAAATGTTACACTAACAAAAATCTTGCCAACTGATCCTAAAAATCCTTTTTATGAATGAGGTCTCTAATTTCTTCATTTCCTATTATTTTCCTTCAATTTCCTCCTCACATGCAACCTGTGACCTTTCACCTTACTTTTCTCCTAATTTACTTTATTTTCATAAATAAATGTGCCAAAATGCCTTTTTGCCTCTTTAATTCCTTTGCCTTAGGCTTTGCCAACTTTCCTTATCCAAAACACTCATCTAGTGATGCCCACTAGGATATCTTTACCCAACATTCAACTTGGAATAAGTGCTTAACTGTGGTCTTATTTTGCCTTTATTAACTTTTATTACATGAACTTTTCACCAGGGATTTTACAGAACCCTCCCCCTTGGGGGAACACCATCCTCGGTGTTAAACCAGACCATGACCTTAGCAAAACTGCTAAAAAACAAACATATTGCCTATGGATCTTTGTAACTTAGTTCGTTGTAGTATTTACAATGAAAGACTTGCTAAAAAAAAAACATCATGACAACATGACAAAATACTACATATTGGAGCTTTATAACACATCTCATTACAATATTTACATTCATATACATATACATATACATATACCAAAACATCAGTAAAAACATATGCCAAAACCAACATCAAACTAAAACGACTTTTCCTCAACCGGAAAACAATGAAGCATATAGGGCCCGCATATGATCTGCCATCCCTCATGTAGCTTCTTCAGGCCCAAAGTTCTTCCACTGCACTTTAAATTTCTCTATGGATTTGTTCCTGAGAATGAGATGTTTCCACTGCAGTATGCACTATGGCTCTGACTAGAACTCTCCTTCTTTCTTCACCTGCAATACAGACCAATCAATAACATGATCAACATCCTTTATATACTTCTTAAGCAATGAAGTATGGACAAAATCATGGAATTTCACTGTTCGAGGTAGTGCAAGTCGATATGCCACTAGTTCAATCCTCTCAAGGATCTCAAAAGTCCCACAATACAGTGGTGCCAACTTAACGCATGAACCAATCCTCAAAATAGATTTTCTTGGGCTTGATGCAAAAATACACATGCTCCCTAACACAAAAATCCTTCAATACCCTACACTGATCCACATAACTCTTCTATCTATCATGTGCTACCTTTAGATTCTTCTTTATAACCTACATTTCCTGCTCCATGTTTGCCAACATGTCTAGTCCAATCAGTACCATATTCACTAGATCACACCAGCTGATGGGAGTTTTACAACTCTTTCCATATAATGCCTCGAAAGGACTCATCCTCAATGACTCCTGCTAACCATTGTTGTATGCGAACTCAACAAATGGAAGATACTCCTCCCATTTATTCTGCTGGTGCATCATGTACATCCTCAACATATCCTCCAAGATCATGTGGACCCTCTCTGCCTATCCATCTGTCTGCAGATGATAAGTTGTATTGAAGGCAATCTCTGTACCCAAGCCTGGAAATAGATTCTTCCAAAACTTGGAAGTGAACTTTGCATCCTTGTCCGACACAATATTCTTTGGAACACCATGAAGTCTCACTACCTCTCTAATGAAAACTTGTGCTACCTCAATGGATAAATATGTAGTCTTAATTGCAATGAAGTGAGCTACTTTGCTAAACCTGTCAACCATGGCCATAATAGAATCATGATGCTTCACTTTCCTCGGAAGACCTGTGATGAAATCCATGGAATTGCCCTCCCATTTCCATTTCGGAATCACTATAGGTTGTAGTAGACCACGTGGATGCTTGTATTCTGCCTTTACCTACTGACAATCTAAACATCTAGCCATGAAATTTGCCACTTCCTTCTTCAAATTCAACCAATAGTAAAACTTCTTCATCGTTGTCAATGTTTTCTGATATCGTGGATGACCTGAGTATGGCTTGATGTAAAATTCGCTCAAGATATGCTTATTGAGCTCACTATAATTATGTACATAGATCTTGTCTCAAAATCTCACCAAGCCATCTGTCGCGAGACAATAATCTGCATCCTGATCACCTGTACCTATACCTGCACCTGTACTTGCACATGTACTTGTACTTGTACCTGTACCTATGCATGATCTCCATGTATTGGTCATCTCGTTGTCTTGGATTCAAAATCCTATCTTGTAACTCTATCGCATAAGAGATCATAACTACTATATGTTTTACCTATACCTTCCTCCTAAGAGAATCTGCAACCCAGTTCCCCTTCCCTTTGATGTATCTGATCTTGATGTCAAACTCACTAAGGGTAGCCAACTATCTAGCTTGTATGGCATTTATATTCGGTTGGTAAAATAAATACCTCAATCCATTGTGATCACTCATCAATGTTAACCGTCTACCCAAAAGATAATATCTCCACATCTTCAATGCATGTATAATCGTTGCTAGCTCAAGATCATGTGTTGGGTAGTTCTAGTCATGCTCATTCAGTTTCCGTGACTCAAAACACACTACCTGTCTTGCATGAGGACTCCACCAAGTCCCCTCTTGCAAGGATTTGTACATATTACAAACTCCTTGTCCAGATCTACAATCTTTAGTCCTGGTGCATGTGTCAACAACTGCTTAAGCTACTCAAAACTAGCCTCACATTCTTCTATCCATTCAAAATTTTACCTTTCTGCTGCAATGATTTGATAGAATATGCAATGGGTGAGAATTTCCCGATGAACCTTCTGCAGTAACCTACCAATCCCACCTCATGTACATTCTTAGGAGCTCCCCACTCCATGATAGCCCTTATCTTTTCTGGATCCACTACTATGTTGTCCTTGGAGACAACTTGTCCCAAGTAATGTACCCCAGTCTAAAAGAAGTTTCACTTGCTAAGCTTAGCATACAACTGATTCTCTTTCAACAATCTCAACGTTGCTGCTAAGTGTTCGACATGTTCTTCATCATTCTTAGAATATACCGGCATGTTATCAATAAATACAATAACAAAATTATCCAAATATGGACACAACACGCTATTCATCAAATAAATGAATGTAGCTGGAGCATTAGTCAAACCAAATGGAACAACAACAAACTCATAATGCCCATACCTGGACCTGAATGCAATCTTGAAGATATCCTCTTCCTTGATGTGTACATGATGGTATGTCGATCTCAAGTCGATCTTAGAGAACACTGCTACTCCCTTCAACTGATCAAACAAATCATCGATCATCGGCAAAGGGTACCTGTTCTTGATCATTATCTTGTTCAATTGCCTGTAATCAATGCACAATATAAGAGTACCATCTTTCTTCTTCACGAACAACATTGGTGCGTCCCAAGGCAATACACTCGGCCTAATGTATCCTTTGTCCAACATTTCCTTCAACTACAATTTCAACTCTACTAACTCAGGTGTGCTCATCCTATAAGGTGCTTTTGATGCTGGAGCTGCCCCTAACACTAACTCATAAGAAAAGTATACCTCCCTTTGAGGTGGAAAATCTGGAATGTCCTCCAGAAATACTGTTGGTGTCCAAGTGTGATGTAATTCACCCAATCCACATTTAATTGTCAACCTGGGGTTCTACCATTTGTGTCAAGGCTATCATGCGTTGCATGTGCAGGCCATAGTTTCCCTACCCATCATTGAACATTAACTATAAATTCATCAATGTGTAACAAAAAGCAATAATGTAACAACAATAAGGACTCACAACAACACACTGATAAATATTCGCAACAATAATAAACTCATAGGAATAAACCTAACACACATCTAATCCAACAACAACTAGTCAGGAGAGTGGGCCCAACTCCCTGATCAGGGTTGTGGCGAGATCAATGAATCGTGATATGCTCAGAAGATCAACTTGTCATTAATAAAAGAAAATCTACAAGTATGTTGTTACAGACTCAAAGATTATTTCTCCTGTAACCTTAATGACTCATAGCCCGCAAATCTACTTTATACAGTTTGTCAATAATACATCTTCTATAATTACGCCCCTGTCCTCCCTTAAATACATGGTGGTTTTTAGAACAAAACAAAATGTTAAAATATAGAAGTGTGTCAATCGAAAGGATGATTCACCGTTGTAGCCAATATTCAAGGATAGCATTGCCAGCTTTGATAACATCATTCAGTGAATCATGGTCCTAGTCATTCTCCCTTTAAATCTATAGAAATAACTGAATTAGCAAGCCACTTAGGTAATAATCCCCTATGACTATGCTTTATTGACCAATAATCCAGAAAACGTGACGAGAGGTATACATGTGCATTTTAAGATATCGATTAACCATTATTAGCATGAAATGGATGAAAAGAACAAGGTAAAAAGGTGAGTAAAAGTATGAAAATATAGCCACCAACATCTCCCTGTAGTTGGCCTTACTGCATCTCCTCATGTAGTTCGTCACTTGTGCAATTCTGGGTTAGAGTTGCGATGATTAGCGTGAAGCTATGAAAGATCATATTTTGCAAACATCTCTATTCCCGAAGGCTTAGACCCATCTGTCTAGATGATTTCTTTCGACCAATCCTCTCTTACCTCGTAAGCTGGAGTGTATTAATCAGCTGACAGCCAGATGATGGGAAATTGAAACCTCAACCCCATCCACTAGGCCCTACGAAGCTGCATGCACATAATATACTAGGGTACCCTGTCTAGAGCCTGATAAAAATTGGGGGCCCCAAAAAGCTCACGTATCATGATAGCTGATGACGAGAGCATCCACCATTTCTGGTAATTGTCCCGGTCCTCCTCCTGACATGTGAAGATCTGTTTTATGCATATATCAACGCACTATTGTTGAGTTGTCGACATTTGTTCTTTTCGTCCCTCGATCCCAAAGAGGGTTTCGTGTTTATTGTAAACATTCACATACTGACAATTCTCCATCTGAATGACAAGTGGACTATTTCCCTAATTTTCTTCAAACATGTCAAAGGAATTTTTCCATTTAACTTAGTTGTCTGTGTAGGACGTAAAGGATCTTAGTTGAATGTCTACTACATATGGCACTGGGTTGAATGATTGATCATTTCCCAGGAAGTAGTCATGCATATACAACTCACACATCAAATACTGATCCAAAATAATGTGGCATCTCATGATGCCCAAAAACTGCATTGAATTTTCCATATCATGACTGAGCTCCTGGCGGACACTTTCTAAACAAAAGAATAGATATTGTTCATGGAGGAACAAGGCGCATCTATGAGAAGGGGGGCGACAAGCCATTTCCTGCTGTTCCAAGGTAAACATCTCTTCCTTATCGGCCTTTAATGCTTCACCTGTTCTTCCGGTCCCTCAATTGAATTCTACTATTTCCCCTGCTTCGGCTTTTCCTTTTCTATCTTTTCTATGTAGCCGGAGACTGTTTTTGCAACTTGCTCACAAGTTTTCCTTATTCATTCCCGATGTGATTTTAAAGGAATGGTCCCTTGCTGAAAGTGATCTATTGTAGCTTTCCAATTCTAAATTTCTGCATACATGACAAAATCCCACGCCTCTATCATATGAAAAAATGACTTTGTTATGAAACCAACTCACAAAAAGATAGAAAAGATAGATCAACGACTTAGAAATCAGCCTCTTCGAGGGGGAAACCTCCTTTACGTTACACAAATGAACAATTCTTGAATGATACAAATGACAAAACTTCCTTTCTATATATAGGAGTCTAAGGAGTCACAATATAATCAAAGTCGACATAACAATAATAATAATATAAGGGCACAAAAATAACAATATTAGGCTTCTATGGGGAACAATAATAACAATATGGGGACAATAGGGGCACAACAATAACAATAAGGGCTACAATGACGATAGTAATGGGGGAATCACTAGTATTATAGGGACCTAACATGCCCATCTCCTTCAAAAAAGTGTTGTCCTCAATGCTTGAGTAGTTTTGGATGCTTTTGTATAAAATTCTCATCTTCCCATGTGGACTCTTCAGCGGGTAAGTTCTTCCACTTGATGAGAGACTCTAAAATTGATCGATTTCGTAGCTGTCGAGTTCTTGTTTTTGCGACTACTTCAAGTTCCAATATGATTTTTCCTTCCTCATCAAGTTTTGGAAATATTGTTTGAACTAGGAGCTTGTCACCTATAACCTTCTTTAAGCATGAAACATGGAAAACTAGCTGCTCTCGGGAAGCTGCAGGAAGCTCCAATTTGTATGCCATGGTATCTATCTTTTGCAACACCTTGTACGGACCATAATACTTTGGTGATAATTTATTATCCTTCTTAGTTTTCTTGAGGGACATTTTTTTATATGGTTGTAGTTGTAGGAATACCCAATCACCTACATCAAAACTTCTCTTGCTCTGATGTTGATCTTCCTGTTGTTTCATTCTATTTTGCGCCAAAGTGAGGTTATCCTTTAAGAGTTGAAGAACTTGTTGTTGATGCTCGATGTGATCTTCCACTGTTTGAACCTTATAATTTTCTCTTAAATATGATGTGATGGACGGTGGATGATTTCCATAAAGTTCCATAAATTGGTCATTTTTGTTGTAGTATGGAAGGAAGTGTTATACCACCATTCACCCAGAGGCAACCATTTGACCCATTGAGTTTGTTTATCAGATGCGAAGCAACAAATATATCCTTCCAAACATTTGTTTACTATCTCAATTTTCCCATCATATTGAGGATGATAAGATGAGCTATGAGCTAATTGAGTACCAAGACCAGAAAATAATTATGTCCAAAAATTTCCAATGAAAATGGGATCTCTGTCGCTTGCAATAATCTTTCGGTTTCCATGTAGCTTTTGAATTGTTTCCATAAATGCATTAGAAATTGTATTCTATTTAAGCGGATGAGATGATGCAAAAAAGTGTGCATACTTTTCAAGTCTATTAATTACCACCATGATAACACTCTTTCCTTCAGACTTGGGTAAACCTGTGATAAAATCAATTGAAATCAAGTGACAATTTGTTTTCTAGAGCAAAGCCATCGATACCATAGAAACTAATTTGGTTCCAAATATAAAGTTGCAATTTGCATACCTTTTGTGTGTTTTGCACATTATGGAGATCGAAATATTGCTCCATCTGTAGTATCCATGTTACAGGATCCTTGCCATCAAACTTCCTCATATCGATCTTTGGAACATGGTAGGTCTTCGATCCAACGTTAGATTCTATGAAATCATGATTAAAATTTATTTTGTTCTCATCATGAGTTTCCTTTACTTCCCTTTCGCTATTAGTAAGAATTTCTTGTAGAAACTTTGTCTAATTTGTATTTAAACATTCCATCTTAGCTTCCACGCCTTTCTTTAAACCATCCATCTTAGCTTCCACGCCATTCATCTTAGCTTCTATGCCTTTATTTAAACCATCCATCTTAGCTTCCACGCCTTTTTTAAAACCATCCATCTTAGTTTTCACGCCATCCATCTTAGCTTCTACGTCTTTCTTTAAACCATCCATCTTAGCTTTTGTTACTTTTTTTAGAGCGAATTTTGTTTCACTTGGTCTCATAATTTTGATATATCATGTTGCATTTCTTCCTCTTCTTCATGAGTCATGCTAGATCTTTCAGGTTTCTTACAAGGTGTTTCCACTTTATTTATTCAGGGCATCAATTAATGATAATTATGCTTCACTATTCCCTTTGAATTCCTTAAAACTACTTTTTCAAACCAAACTTATGCAAAATTTAAAAAACAACTACACACCTTTTTGACTTTGTAGGATCTTGATATTTTATCTGATGTATCTATGAAATTTAGGATCTCCAAGGTCTAAAATTGAGCATTGTGGTAGCCCTCTAAGTCCTCTTTCCAACACCACAAGTCTAATCGAAATTGGATTCTCCAAGAAAGAGTTATGCCCAATCTCCCAAGATGGCCTGATTATATACTCTTTCAATAGAGTGAACTTGTACGAAGTGCCACATGTCACTGTTTCAACCTTCAAACCCGAAAACAATGCATGGAAAACTACAGTCCATCCTCTTTCTATAACTTCTTACTAAATTTAAATCTGATACAGAGATAAAGTTATGACGATTTTCCCAAGGTCACCTATTCAGGATGTAATTCGGGAGCCTGCAAAAACCCTAACTTCCTTGGATCAAATCTCCAAAAATATGGTGAGACAATATCAGAATTTTAGATCCGAGGATCATCAAGATTTAGGCTCAAATGGGTTTTTTTAGCTTCTGAAACATCGCAGAAAAAATGTTATAGAAAAAATGCCATGATGACCTGTTTTGGAGCAGTGAAACCCTAGAATCCAAACATGTGATACCAAATGTTATGAAACCAACTCACAAAAAGATAACAAATATAGATCAATGACTTAGAAATTCAACCTCTTCGAGGGGGAAACCTCCTTTACATTACACAAATGAAAAATTCTTGGATGATACAAATGATAAAACCTCCTTTCTATATATAGGAGTCTAAGGGGTCATAATATAATCAACACTGACATAACAATAATAATATAAGGGCACAAAAATAAAAAATAGTGGGATTCTATGGGGCACAATAATAATAATATGGGGACAATAGGGGCAAAACAATAATGATAAGGGCTACAATGACAATAGTAATGGGGGAATCACTAGTATTATAGGGACCTAACAGACTTTGTCTATGTAGCCTTTGAAGTTGTTGGCCTGCCTTTGGTTTGTGTTTCCACTTAAATAGTTTTAAGACGGGGCTTCACAATGTTTTTCTTGTGCTTTCTCACTTTTCTTCGTAAGTGCCATAAACGTTTCGTCAATTTCATGATTTCTATTTTCAACTACATATTCTCTCCGAATTGTGCCTGATATATTTCCTTAAGAGGGGGTCTCCTTCTTGCACATTGCTTGATAAACTCTTATTTCACAACTACTTCTTTTGTTGGGTTATGTTATATTCTTTCCACAACTAGCTCCCCTAGTTAACCAAGGGGTTAGAGTGGGTGGATCCCCCACTTCGTTGTGCCAACTGCGCAGCGGGGGGTTCAAAAGGGGGCAACAATCCCCCATGTACAGGGGGTTTGAGGGGGGAGGTTAGCCCCCCTCTACGGGGGCTAGGGCAACACCCCTGGGAAAAAAAAAATTGGACCCTATATTAGGTGGACAAACCTACCTATGGCTTTGTGCATAGTTTTCGCACATGGTTTTGGGCACGATAGTTTTCGGTCCATGGTATTGGATGCTTCGACATGTATATATATATGTATTGTAACATTGAAAGGAAAAATAATGAAAAATCAATCTAGTAGTCCCAGTTTTGGGATCTAGGGGAAAATCTCTGTGTATATTTGTTTTATGTGTTATGCTCTCGCTATTGTTTATTTTCTGTTTTTAGAATTCGTATGCAGTTAATTTATATACGAGGTTAAAAGCTACATTTGGTATCAGAGTTGTTTTGGGTTCAAGGGGTCATCTTTCTTGTTGAGGGGTATTGCTGGGGCCTGTGGTAGACCATGTTCAGTGGGAGATCTACGGGAGCGAGTGTGGTGGTGAAAGAAGATGGTGAGCAATGGAAAGATAGAGATCGAGAAATTTAATGGTCGGAGTTTTGAGCTGTGGAAACTCAAGATGGAGGATCTGTTGGTGGATAAAGCTCAGTGGATTGCAGTAGATCCATGTACTAAACCAACGAGAGTGTCCGATGAAAAATGGAAGAATTTGGAGCGAAAGGAAAAGAGCACAGTATGACTATATGTCTCAGATTTAGTATTGTTTAATGTATCAAGGGAAGCTACGACGTAGGCTTTGTGGGACAAGTTAGGGACTTTGTACCAATCTATGTCTCTAGTGAATAAACCGTTCCTACAGAAAAAGTTGTATAACCTGAGGATGAAAGATGGAGACTTGGTGATAGGGCATCTGAACGCCTTTAATACTGTGGTAAGCCAGTTATTGTATGTTGATATTAAAATTTCAGATGAAGATAAGTGCATTAGTTTGTTGTGTTCTCTACTAAATTCGTGGGATAATCTGGTTATTGCAATAGGTAGCAATGTAACTGCCTTGCAGTTTGATGAAATAACCTCATCCTTACTGACAGAGGAGATGAGATGAGAAAATACGGAGAGCCAGAATGGTGATGCCTTGTCTGTACGAGGATGGTCCCAGAACAGAAACAAAAATAAGTCATTGAGTGGGAGATCTAAATCTCTAGGAAAACCTGTAAAGGTGTGCTGGAAATACGGAAAGGAAGGGCACTACAAAAGGGACTATAAATCTAAATCTCCTCACAAAGGAAAGGGATCTGATGGTTCTCCTTTTGCAGTGGTGAAAACCACCTCAAATGAAGGTGGGAATGTGTACTTGGCTTCTTCTTCAAAAACACATGTAGATCATGAGGCATGGTTGATTGACTCAGGTGCATCTTCTCACTTCACTCCCCATAGAGAGTGGTTTTGCAAGTATGAGAAATATGACGGTGATGATGTCTTCTTAGGGGATGATAAGAAGGCTAGAATTTTTGGTCGTAGAAAAGTAAAGTTGAAATTGCAAGGTGGAAGGATTAGAACACTTCTTGGTGTTCTGCAAATTCCTACATTAGCTAGAAATCTGATTTTTGTAAGTAAGCTGGATGATGCAGGTGTAAAAACAGTGTTCGAGAAAGATACCTGCAAAATGGTTCGGGGAGCACTGGTATTGATGTGGGGATTGGAACTTTGTACAAGATGCAAGGTAGCATTGTTATTGATGGGTGCAACAATTTTGTGGTTCCTGAAAGTGGAGCAGAAAATCTAGTGGTCTCTGGAGAAAAGACCATGCTATGGAATCAAACGCTTGGAGATATTGGAGAGAAGGGCCTTCGAATACTTCATGGAAAAGGTATGGTAGAAGGTATGACTAATAGCTCTCTGGATTTTCATTTTTGTGAAAACTGTGTATATGGGAAGAAAAATCGGGTGAGTTTTCCCTCTGGTTGTAAGAGGGCGAAACATATATTAGAGCTCGTACATAGTGATGTGTTTGGACCTGTGAAGGTTCCATCACTGGGTAAGTCTGTGTACTATGTATCATTTATAGATGACTTCTCAAGGAATACATGAATATATTTCCTCAAGAAGAAATCTGAAGTC
>APFE030789100.1:86133-120238 GCA_000404065.3 Pinus taeda
AATATCCAATATTATAAAACATATTTAACATGAAAGTCAAGGAGTCCATGAAAGAAATTGCATAAGATACTTGTTGAGAAAAATGAGCTTGATTGTATTAATTCAAAAGAAAAGAACTTTACAACCTTTGCCTTGACATTGTACAAGCTCCTCCCAGGGTCCAACAAGAAGTCTCCTTTACTTTGACAAGTTTCACTCACTCCCCAATGAAGCCAAAAAGGTATGTGATCTCTCCTCTTAAGCTCAACTAGGAAGTCTTGATTTCACCAACATTTACCCTAAAAAATGTTCAGCTTCTAACCTCCCTAGCAACTAACCCAATGCCTCAATTTATAGTGCAATGGAGGGAAGTTACTAGGTCCTCCTTCAAAGGGATAGAATCCTCCTTCAAAGGGATAGCTCCTCCTAACAAGGGATTAGCTCCTTCTCTTTTGGGATGCATGAACCACCTTGAAGCGAACAATCCACGTCAAAATTCCTTCTAGAATCATCTAGAATTAACCCAAAGTGAGTTTTTTAAGATAAAAATTGTGCCTTTTGACTTTCACAGGGGTACGCACCCTCCCCTTTACAGATAGAGCGTATAAGTATGCAGGTATATGAAAAAGGGTGCGGGCCCGCAGGCAAAGTGGAGAAAGTGCGGAACCAGAGTTAATTGTTTTTGATGTCTTTCTCTCATTTCCAAAGCTTATTTTGAAGAGCTGAGGTCTGAGACTTGCTTAGGAGGACAGTACAAGTGATGATAAACCCATACTGACTGCAAATAATCAAGGTGACGATATTTTTGTGTAACCGGAGGATAACGATGAAATATGGAAAAATCATGGTGGATAATAGATGATAATGAATGGTAATTACTTCGCAACGTTGGAAATGACTATTCATTAGTACAAAAATACTAACTTCAAGTCCTTATGCATATGGGTATCATGCGAAGTATGGTGGATAATCATGGAGTGAATGCACTTAGCACAAGGTTTAATAAAAATAATATTAATTCATTATTATAATATCTTTTCATTTATTATAGTACCTCCCCCAAACTAAGGGATGGCCGCCCATGGTCATATCGAGTCATGTCTCATGAATTATTAATGAAATCCACAAAGTCGATCAGGGACGTACCTGGTGACTTACCTTGATGGACTAATAGCAGCGGAGTAGCAACATCGGAGGGAGTAACAAAACTGCTTGAACACTTAGTCAAAATTGCGACAGAGTAACAGCACCGGTGGAGTAACAACACTTGAGGAGTAACAACACCAAAGGAGTAACAACACTAGAGGAGTAACAACACTGGAGGAGTAACAACATTGGGGGAGTAATAAAACCAGTGAAGTACTTAGTCAAAATCACCACGATTAGAGTAACAACACCAGAGGAGTAACAACACCAATGAAGTACTTATACAAAATGGCCATCATCAGAGTAGCATCACAGAAGGAATAACAATGCCAGTGAGGTACCTGAAAGAAAAATAGTGATAGAGTAGTAAAACATTTATATATATATATATAATATATATATATATATTTTTTTTTTTTTTTAATTAGTGTTGCAGAGGAGAAATTCCCTGCACTAATAACTTCAAAACCAGAGTTATCAAAGATTTATTTAATAAAGGAGTCTCTTGAAGCTGGACAGTGATATAATCTAACGCAATTTCCATTCACGATCAAAGGAGTATGTGCTCATCAATTTTGATACGTCTAACAGTCCCATTATCGAACACCATGTCAATTTCATATGGTCCCATCCACCTGGAGCATAGTTTACCCTTAAAATACTTGAACCAAGAATCATAGAGTAATTCCAAATATCCTCTTTGAAACACCTTTTTCTTAATGAGTTTATCGTGCCATTTAGTTCGTTGCTACTAGATTGCAGCAGTATTCTGGACAGCTACCAAACGAATTTCATCCAATTCATTCAACTGTTCTAGATGGTGTTTCTGGGCTTCTAAAAGATCTAAACCTACTTCAAGGACTATCCTAAGCATCATAATTTCAAATTCCACTAGAAGAAAAGAAGATTTCCCATAGAAAATCTCATATGATGAAAAACCTGTTGTGTTTTGCCATGTCGTTCTATACACCCACAGTGCCTTAGGAAGTTTTTCAGCCCAATTTCGGCAATGGTTCACTACAGTCTTTGTAAGAATATTCTATAGTACCATGTTTGTGCTTTCGACTTGACCATTCGCCTAAGGGTGATATGGAGATGTTACCCTATGCTTGATTCCATATTTCTTCATGAGTCCTACTATCAGATGTGATGTAAACTGTGCCCCTCCATCTAAAACTATATCTTTAGGAACTCCATAGCGTGCAAGAATTTCTTCAAATAAAAAGTCCTAGACAATCTGTTTTGTTTCTTTCACAACAACCTTGGCCTCTACCTACTTTGTTACGTAATCTGTGCAAACCAAAATGTGAAGTTTCTGCTGTGAAGGTGGATTAAATGGCCCAATGAAATCCATAGGCCATTTTTAAAAGGGCTCAAGAGCTAGTTAGGGTTGTAATGACATTTCATATGCCCGATTAGGCAAACCCATCTGCTGATAACTATCGCACCCTCTAACATATTTCCTTGCATCATGAAAAATAGAAGGCCAATAGTATCCCATTTGTAACACCTTATGACTTGTCCTCTTATCGGAAAAATGTCCCCCACAAGGGCCATCATGAGCAGATTTTAGGACGTCATAGATGTCGTCTCCACTTATGCAGTGCTAGATTTGTTGATCAAATCTTGTGTAAAAGAGATATCCCTCTATCCATGAATAATAAGCACTATGATGGATAATCCTTCATTGTTCTCTATAAGACAAGTGTTGAGGCACCTTTCTTGTAGCAAGAAAGTTAGCAATATCTACATACCATGGAGTGGGAGTAGAAATTTCAAAAATATGCTCATCTGGAAAACTATCCTCTACAGGTGTACCTTCATCTCTAGTATCCATCCTAGACAGTAAATCTGCGACTACTTTATCTTTCTTTGGTTTGTCTACAATGGTAATATCAAACTCCTGAATTAACAGTAACCCTCTTGTAACACGACCATGGGTTATTGGTTTGTTCATCAGATACTTTATAGTTGTATGATCAATGTGCACAAAAGTAGGATACCCTCTGATATAATGCCTAAATTTCTTAGCAACATAAATGGTAGCCAAGAACTCCTTTTCAGATACCATATATTTTAATTTAGCAGGGGTCAAATTCTTTCTAACATAGTAAATTTCATACGACTTCTTGTCCTCATGCTGCCCCATAACCACCCCTACTGTTGTTTGAGAATCATCAGTAGAGATGTGAAACGAGAGTTTCCAGTTAGGACCACTAATATTAGAGCCTTGCAAACTAGTTCTTTGATTTCTACAAAAGTTGCTTCACATTCATCTGTCGATGCAAATTTTGCATCCTTAGGTAACAATTGAAAAAGTGGGAACGTTATTTTAGAACAAATTTCTATGAAACTCCTATAATAGCCAACATAACCAATAAATTTGCGTACCTGTGTTAGTGTCTTAGGCATAGGAAATTTTAAGATTACCTCTACCTTTGTGGGATCAACCTAAATTCTTGCAGCTGAAAGCAAGTGTCCCAACACTATCCCTTCTTTCATCATCATATGACATTTGACTGTACTTAGAGAAAAATGTGTTTGCTTGCACCTTTCAAGTAATTTCTTTAAGTTTTTCAGAGCTATTGTAAAGGAATTCCCATATGGGGTAAAGTTGTCCATGTAAATCTCAACATTATCATTACCTAGATTAGAGAAAATTTCTAATATCTCCCTTTGAAAGGTAGAAGGTAGGGCATGTGAAGGTAGTTTTGTCCTGATCCTGAGGAGTTATTTGTATATGAATGTATCTACCGAATTCATCCAGAAATGAGAAAAGCTCCTTCCTGGCTAACGTATCAAGGACTTGGTCAATAAAGGGTAAGGACAAATCTGAGTTTCTTTGTTTAGTTCCCTGTAATCAACGTAGATATGCCACTTTCCATTCTTATTAGGAACAATGACTAGTAGGGCAACCCATTCACTGTCTGACATCGGATAAATGAAACCCACATCTAATAGCTTTTGAAATTCATCTTTGATAAAAAAAATTAAGGCAAGATTCATTCTTCTTTGTGGTTTCCTAATAGGTCGACATTCCTCTTTAATGTATATATGATGGGTACATAAATCAGCAGGGATGCCTTTCATATCAGTATACTCCCAAGAAAAAGCTTCTTTATGCTCCAAAAGGATTTTTAGTAGTTGTTCAGATTGGGAGTGTGAAAAGTCAGGACTAATATTCAATGTTTTCCTTGGTTCCATTTTTAGAGGAACACTATTACGAGGTACAATTTCATGAACGTTTTCTATTTTTGTTTCTTGTTCAATATCTTCTTGAACATTACAACTCATGACAGTTTCTAACGGCTGACAGGTTGAATCAGAAATCGAGTTAGGATTGTTTAGAAAGGTGCTAATGGCATCATCCTCCATTTCATCTTTAAAACAAAGAGCCTCACTGATGGTAAGAATGGGTCTAATTTCTTCATCTTCAAATTCATGCTCTTTGGTAGGTAGAGACTTTTGAATCAAGGTAAATCCGATTTTATCTTATGAACCTGGTTCTATAGGGGGTAAAAGAGAAGGTTCTTTGTAACTTCCCCATTGGATATCACCATGTTTCCAGAATGATACCGAATGTAAGCATTTGTGGTTGCAAGCCAAGGTCTTCCTAAAATCAAAGGGTGCCCACCGGCTGGGGATTGGGTATGTAAAACCAAAAGGTCAATGGGGTATTGCCATGAGTCTACCAAAATAGTGATATCTTCTAGCTTCCCTACCAGTCTAATGGTAGACCGATTTGCCAATTCTAGGACGGTGGGAGTTGGTTTAAGGTTCTGCAGACCCAAGGTAATCACGGTTGTACATGTTATAACATTAATCACTTCCCTCAAATCTACTAGTACATTTGGGATATCCACCCCATTAATCTGCACTATCAGAATTAGATTCCCAGGATCCCCGCATTTGAAAGGTATAGATTTCCCTAGCATTATATCTTATAATGTATCCATGACATGAATAGTAAGTGGGTCCTTTGGTTTTCTACCATATTTCTTAGAATACTATTCTTTAATTGTCTTAGCATAAATCGGTATGTCCTTCATAGCCTAAATTAATGGAATTTTAATGAATAAATTATGTAATTCTCCCAAAAAGTCAAATTCAGGATGAGGACTTTGTTTTCTCAAAGATAATCTTTCAGTATAGAGTGGACAAGTATGACACCCTCTAGTAACAATAGTTTGTGAAGGGGTTTGTTACTTTATAGGAATCTATGATGGCTCATCTCCTATCGTTCTTTGTTATTGTTTTGAGACTTCATCATTGGTATGCTCAACAATTATAGGTGAAGTCTCAGTGTTAACCACCTAACCAGATTGAATATTTAATTCATTACATTCCATAGTGGCCATACTATATGCAAGGAGGTTGAGTGTCTAAACCTTTTGAGCCCCTCTATTATTTGGATTCAGATTGGGTTGGAAAATCAATTGAGGACAAAGAGGAGGATTACTAGCGGGCACATTAATAGGAAACTGTAGCTACTTTTGTGGAATAGGTTGGGAGAATTGTCCTGAAGGAGGAGGAGGAGGTCCACCCCAATTTTGGGACCATGAAGAATTTGGACCAGATTGAGGATACCAGGATTTCTAGGGCATTGGATAGTGGTAAGACTACGACCAAGAAGGTGAAAAAGGTATAGACTATTGACCAAAATTCATATTATTAAAATACTGAGATGGGTCTTTAGGTATACCTTGATTCATATTCAATGGTCATTGTTGCCATGGTTTCCTTGATCCCATAAAATAATGTTGCTCTACTTCTTCATTCATCCCTTGAAAGACTGCCTTAAATCCAAGAAGATATGGGCAAGAGCTCGTGGAATGAATCTCCTCACATATCACACAAATCTCCACAAAATTTAATGGAAATTCCTTCAACGGGTGCTTCTTCCTGCATTGAGGGTAGAAAATACACATGGCCTTCTCGCTTTACATCTTCTTCTGCTTTGTTTGCAACATATATAGTTGCAATGATAATGTTCTTAGGATATTGGTTCTCAGTTTGTCAACAGATTCCCAATTTCAGCCTTTGTAAGTCCACCATTGGATGTTTTGAGAGTTTGGATTCCCTACCTATGTCTCGCAGCCCCTCGTGAACACTTGATGCATAATTCACAGATGCTATCAAATTCCTCCTTTGATATATATCCTTTCCCTACTATGTTCAATAGCTCTAAAGATTCCTTCCTTAATTCCTTGAGAAAAATAATCTTTAAGGTATTCTTATCCAAGTCGTTGTGGCCTAATCTTTGCAAACTATATTGAAAATGTTCCACTAAATCTTCCATATTCTCATCCTCTTTTTGCATAATCTTATAAATTTCTTCCTTTACATCCCAAGATTTTCAATAGTCCTAATATTTCTCGAGGAAAATTGTCTTCATATCATCCCATGTAGCAATATACTTTCCTCCCAAACCCATAAACCATCTTAAAGTTGTGCCTTTCAAAGTAGCGGGAACTATCTTCAATTTCTGAGCATCAGAAATGTAATCGTACCACTGATAAACAACATCGAATTCAAAAAGAAATGTGTCTAGATTATCGGAAGTAAGACCATAGAAATTGGATAGTTCTCTCAAAGGAATAATATTCATACTTGCGTCACCTCTGATATCTCTAATTGGAAATTCGATTGAAGAAGTTGCAAGAGCCATGAATATCTGCCAATACTCACTTGGACTTTCAATAGGTTCCAGTTCTGACTGTTCTATAATAGGTGATGGAAGTTGTCTAATAAAACTCTCTTGATCAAATGGTGCCAATAATTCTCTCAAATATTCTTCCTCTGAACTTGCAATATGCAATTCCTTAGATCCTCTGCTTGCTACTTCTTCTTCCCCAAATTGCACTTCTACTATTGGAAAAGGTTCTAGTTGTGAAACTGATTGTCCTCCAGATCTTGTATGAGATCTTACCCTAGCAACATCTCGTGACAATGCTCTAGGCTAACCCTTAAGATGATCTCTTGGATGTAAGTTTTTTTTCCCAAATCAACTCCTTTTCTTTTCAGGGGTCTCCCTCTACCCCTTTTATTGGTGTCTTTGTTCATACAATCAGGAAATAAAAGGGAAACATTCAAACAAATTCAAAGATCAAGACATGTATCAGCATAAGAAATTCCTTCCCAAGGATGAGAGGGTGGCCCCTAAAGAAAACAAAAGAAAGAAAATAAGACAATTATAGAAATCAAGCTCAAGACTTGAAATAGGGCGAAAAATAAAATTTCCCTTCCTAGGACTATTACACAGTAATTTGTCACCGACCCTGAATTCCCTGATCCCGGATACTGTCGGTCCATATTACTGACATCTATTCTATGTCATGTTTCCAATTATGTGTCAATACCTTCCTCGTTATCTTAGGAAGAATGTTTCAGTTCATTATCCCTGAATCAGACCCCTTTTTACCTAAGTTTTTGGGTCGTCACGGGTCATCAGTTGTCCCACCCACAAAGTTGGTCAAGTTTGCACTAGCCCTAGCGAAGTCGTCACTCTATCCCAATGTTTCACCCACGATGATCTACTTTTGGCAAGATTTTTAACAACTTGTTGAAGTTTCGAGATGAAACTTCTTCATGGGTGGTCCTAGGGCTGGTTGTTGGGTCAGATGAGCTTGCTTCTCTCCTTTGGGATAGTTGTTCCACCTTTTGTGCAACCTCCCTAATAGATAAGCTCTTCTTCCCATCTCTTATGTAAACTCTCCCTCCTATAAATGTCTCCTCCATGAATGAGATCAGCCAGCTTGGATGTAACATGATGATAGCTAGATGTAATTTGGTAGCTTCAGGATTCTAAGAGAGGAGTAGAGGTAGAGAGTGTTATTGGAGTGTGGAAGTAGCCTCACATGTATTTTGGCTTGAGAGATGTTTAAGTAGAGTTGGTTTGAGAAATTTCTAGCATCAATCTTTTGAACGAAAGAGAGAGTCATTTGTTCCCTTGGGAGACAGTTCACAAGTAAATGCTTACAGAGACATGCCGACGGGACCCTTCGAGGAGACTTACAATGTCAAGGCTTGGTTGTAATCTTGCTTTGGTTTATATTAATAAAAATCAATAGCTTGTTTCCTATATCGTATCTTGAATTGTATGTCGATAACTTGAGGTTCCTTGACTCTTCAAGTAGACTATTTGGTCATTTTCTATTATGTTTGTGGTGTTTCTCTACATTTTGTTTTCAGGTACAAGTAATTAGAAAAACAAGAGCTGGAGTGACATGACGAGGACTTCATCAAATGTCGATCTGAAGGTATGCCTTCATAGCACCATATTTCTAAGGAAATTTGCTTTGGTATTTTATTTGCAATGAATAGACCCACTCTAGGGCTAGAGGGGTTGCCTCTGTCCGCAGAGGGAACTTGCTTGTGTCACAAGTTGGCGACCATACTGGGGAGAATTGTCTTTGTCTTTTGTTTTGATTGGGTTTTGTTTGTTTATTGTCTCCCTCATTGTTTGGGTAGCATGCTCTATTCTAGAAATTGTTAGACTGCTCATGTAGTCTTCCCACTCTCATGAGTGATAGATTTGGCCTTACCTCAGCCAACTTTCATTTTTTGCCTTTGATCTGAGGTCTTCGCTATATATTTTCTGACAGTCGTGAAGTAGTTGCGCCTTCGCTATCTTCTAGGTTGCACCTTTTACTGTCTGGCGCGATTAAATTTCCTAACAGTCGCGGCGAGTCCTGAAATTGGCTCGGTGCAAATAACTAGTGCACTTTCGCGATGATGTTGCAAAGTGCTTAGTTAGAGTGGTGCGATGATTTATTGTCAACGCATGTTGTTAGTTTTATACTCACGACGATTCATTAAGTTTCAAATATTGAAGTTTTTTGGTTGATTAGTCAGCGTTTTCCATCCTCTGAGCTTGTTTTTTGCCTCTTTATTGTATCAGAAGTGTTGGTTGTTAGGATTTTTGATTCTGAGTTTCAAGTCTTTTGAAATCCTTCCTCTTGAATCATGTGACCTAAATACCTTAGGGTTTCTTGAATGATTGGTTTGCTTGGGTCGCTCATTCATTGGGATTTTTAGACTCTGCTTGGCATAATCTCTGACTTTGTTTGAGGCTTCTTCCTATTCATTGTTTGTCATCTTCCAAATTGGTATGTGGCGTTTGGTTACCAAGATTTCATGTCTTGTTCGTGCGGTTTCCTTCCTTCACTTGGCATAGATCACATTGTTTCCCAGTCAGTGAGACAGGTTTCCAGTTTTGCAAAAAGAAATATCTCCTTAGTTTTGAGTCTTTGACTCGTTTTGCATTTAGTTTCTTATCATTTATTTGGAAAAATAAAAAAATTGCATGCATCTTGTATTAAGACTTGAAGGACAATTTTTGCATGTGTAAATTCTTGAGATTAAGACATTGAAAAGCAAAAAGTGTGTTTCCGATTTTCTTGTTTAGGTTGCTTGCAAGTTTAAGTAAATGGTAGAAGTATAACTCTTTCCTCTTGATTGGTTTGATTGAGAAATGATGAAAAGTACCATTCTTTCATTTGTTTGCTTGTTGCTTTGATTGTTTTGAAATGAGCCTCTCACTTTTCTTTAGTTAGTTCTTCATTGAAAATAAATGTTGTCTTTTCTCATTTAGTTTCATTCTAGGAGTTCTTGAAGATGCATTCGGTAGGGCCTTGAAACTAAGATCTAATTCAAGATAAACTGTTAAAATTTATTGAATTAACATAAGGAAGCATTGAAACTTAATGCTTATATCTAGAGGTCTAGGCTAGAGACGTGTTCCGACATCGTTAAACCTAGTGGTTTTTGTTTTCAATAAAGTCAGGTGATTCATCCTTTTGTGATTTGATAAGTACTATTACGGGCTTGTGCTCCCTGTACCGTCGCATATATGATGGGGGACCCAACTAGGTTTAAATTCTATTATCCATAGGAAACCGAGTTGGCAGCCTTGCAAACGTGATACACTGAACACAACATTCGGGGACATTACCTGCTCGTACTTCTTGGTTCGTCGGGAGGTATTCTACAGTTCATGGTTGTTTGGTCAACCTTTTGCCTAGAGTTCCAAAGTAGTCACTTTCATTCCTTTTCAACTCTTTAAAAGTAAAAGGATCATCTGAGCGCTTGTCCTTTCGAGCTCATTTCCAATCAAAAGCAATAGAGTCATCTTTTTTCCTTTTCTCGACTCTTAAAACATGAAAAGGCAAAGTTTTGTTTCAGTGTTCTAAAATTAACTTCCCAAGAAATATTCCTGGTAAAAGTTGACTTCCTTAGTAATACTTTAGATTCGATTCCAATGACAATATTTCTGGAGTCCACTAGTCAAGGGTTCCCTTCGGAAGAGAATCATGGTCCTTTTCCTTCCTTTGGAAACGCTGGTGCTCCTTATATGGCAACGTTGTCCCTCCCTGGGTTAACCATTGGTTTACTTGTCTAGTTATTTTTGAACTTAGTGATCCCAAGTGTCTCAACTCCTACCCCACCATCTCCTTCATTCGAATCATGACATGATGATTCTAAGGTTCACCCCTCGCCTTCTTCCCCTATTTCTTCACCTTCCTCTTCTACTTCGCCAGATGAAAGTTTCAAATCTAGTAACCAGGAGGCTAAGTAGAAGAAGAAGTCAACTAAGCAAGGGGTCGACCGTGTGGTTGCTACATCAAATGAACCTCCTATCAACAAACCCTTTGATCCTCCTCAGAAGGTCAAGTTTCCTTGCTGGTTGTGTAAGGGTGACCATTTCCTCCGAGACTGCCCTAACATTCACACAGTCTTGGAGGTATGGTCTCAAAATCTGGATCGACCGTCCCCATTGACTTCTGGAGATCATGTCCATGTTGCACTCTTGGCTAGCGATTAAGAAGAAAGGGAAGATTAGATTTCCTTGTAGGTTATGTGAAGGAGAGCATCTTCTTCACCTTTGTCCCCTTATGGATAAAGCTTCCAAAGTTTTGGAAAACCTTACAGCTCCTCAACCCCAACTTCCTGTTGGTTAATCAGAGGCTTTCTTCTAACCCTCTCCTGGTTGGTAAAGAGATCGGCTTGGATTCATCTCTTTCCCATCCTTCTCTTCCTGAGCCTGACTCTCTTGTGTCTATTCCCAACCAACCATTAGTATGAGAGAGTGTCGACTTGGTTTCACCACCAGTTGTTCACCCTGTTCTAGAAGAGAGTTGTTGTCATACTACTCATGTTCTTCTCGTTTCCTCAGATTCTCATGAATCAAAGAGTGACCCTCCCATCCTAGATCTTGAGGAGAGTCCTTCTTCTATTCTTGCAGAGCATGGGGGCAATCATATGATACCCCCACCAAGTAGTTCTGTCATTTCGTTTGATTGGAGTCACTTGAATTCTTTTCACATCCCATCTTATGTGCCTTTCCAAATCACAGTACAAGCCTATAATATGGTGGTACCTGGAACTCTCTTGGATGAAGGTGTGTCTGTTAGCATCATGTCTTCCACTACTTGGAAAGCTTTGGGCTCCCTATAGCTTGTGCCTGTCACCCAAAATCTGTTGGCTTTCAACGGAGGAACTAATCAACCCTTAGGGCTCCTTCTGAAGTTTCATGTTACTTTGGGAGGAAATATCGTCTATATAGATGTGATGGTAGCCCAAGGTCCTTTAGATTTCAATATTCTCCTTGGACGTGACTATGTTTATGTCATGGGAGCCCTTGTTTCTTCGCTTTTCCATGTGGTTTGTTTTCCGTATGAAGGAAGAATTGTGACTATTAATCAATTTTCATTCATTGGTCACCAAGTGCCTCCTTTGCAACCATCATCCCCTATTGTCTCTTCTTTTCAAGCAGTACCTTCCCCGCCACAAGTTAATTATATGGCTACTCATTTTGTCTCCACGTCTGTTGATGATCACACGGATGGTATCGTACATTATGTACTAGGGGCATTGGAACCTAATCTGTTGTTGGTACCAAATGACATGTATTCCTCTCAGAGCATGGTCCTTCCACCTAGTGAAGACCTCTTGGGAGCCATATTCTCATATGGTCCATGAGCAGTTCATGAGGAGAGTTCCTTGTCTTGTGTCAACCTCGTTAAAAAAATGAAACAAGGAGTATGAGGAGAGTTCCTTGTCTTGTGTCAACCTCGTTAAAAAATGAAGCAAGGAGTATGAGTATGGTTCCTTGTCTTGTGTCAACCTTGTTAAACAATGAATCAAGATGTCCGAGGATAGTTCTTGGTCTTGTGTCAACCTTGTTAAAAAACGAAACAAAAAACCCGAGCATAGTTCGTTGCCTTTTTTCGAGCTCATTAAAAAATGAGACAAGGGTCACGAGGATAATTATTTTACTTTATCAACCTCATTAAAAAATGAAACAACTCCCTTTTTCAAGTTGAGTCTTCCAAGTTCTCACAAGTGAACCTTCATTCCATTCACCTAGTTGACTGAAATGAACCTTCAAGTCATTATGTCGCGGGCATGCGAGCTTATAGCAAGCTTAGTTTTTTCGTTTCACGCTTGTGTCAATATCAAACCGAATCCAAGCAGTGTTCTCCATGGTTCAAGCTTGTGTAAAAATGAACCCACACCTGATTTACATCTCGTGATTGCCATTTTTATTAGCTAATTTCTACTAGATGAGCCTTGGTTGTTTCATTCCATCGTCACAATCTCTTTGGCCGATCATATGCTTTCACTTGGTTGTTTTTCCTTTCCTGAGGGACCACAATGATGATTGGTTTTATTAGCCAGCCTCTTGACCATTATGTGTTTTGAGAAGCTCCTCCATTGTCGGAACCAGTTGCTACCCTTTGTACCACTCGTTCCTCTAGGATGAGTCACCTCTAAGCTCTTTTCTAACTCATAAGAAATGAAAATCTTACCAAGTATTTTTCCCTTTTGACTCGTTAAAGAGAATAAAAATGGGAGGTCTGCTTTCAGCGCTTTTTCAACATTTTAAAACTAAAAAGATTGTCGATCTCTTGTTGCTTTGAACTCGTTAAAGGCTGCAAAGTGTCATCTACCCAATATAAGTTTACCCCTTTTATGGGCTGGGATAGATTGCTTATGAAAAAGGTATATGTTGATCTATCATGGTCAATAGGTTCCCTTGGGTATTG
Source organism: Pinus taeda (assembly GCA_000404065.3). Lineage (NCBI taxonomy): Eukaryota > Viridiplantae > Streptophyta > Pinopsida > Pinales > Pinaceae > Pinus > Pinus taeda. The sequence continues at coordinate 99,306 of APFE030789100.1, forward strand.
TTTTCTACTTTTCGGATTCGAGGGACAAATTTATGAAAAGGGACCTTTGGAGTTTTATTTTCTGTGTCTTTTTCAAACTCTCTAAACTTGAAAAAGACTGAGTTTTACCTATGTCGGACTCATTAAACCTTGACAACATTGGACTTGTCACCATGACGAGACCGAGATTCTCCTTCCTAGGGATCGTTTAAAATCACTAGGTTGGATTCGTCCAAAGGATGAACTTACATTACAAGCATATGCTATCCTCTTCAAGCTTATGTTTCAAAAATAATTGGGGTACTCACCAGAAATGGTGGGGGGAAATTTGGAAACATTTTGTTGGTTGTGTTAGTTATTACAACAACTTATCACTCTTGGACATCGACACTCCTTCTGCTTTGTGTCGAGTTGGGATATCCTCATTCTATCGTTTGCCTTCCAGGTTTTGGGTTATTCATTTTGCTTTGTTCCATCTGATCCTCACTACATCATCATGACCTTTGATCCCTTGGTACCAAAATGCTGCCAAATGTTGGAGTCGTGTCGCCGATATGTTCAAGAGCTTAACCCTTCTGCAGTTTGTCTCCTTACACACCTTCCTCTGATTCTTTGTATCATCCACCTCATATTATTCCTTTGTCTCATGTCGATGATGTGGGAAACATTATGGCCCTCCTTCGATCGTTCACTTCATGTTGACTTCAGCTCATTATCTAGGAAGTTGATCTAGAGACTCCTTTCTGGTACCTTGTAGCTTGCATGCCTCAATGGCAAGTTCTTCGCATTCAACGACACACTTGCATCGTTGGTCTTCGATCGAGTGGTTTCACAAGTGTTCGACTTCAGATCATTCTTCACACTTTGTGGATTGTACTAGCAGTACCTTGAGAACCATTGACATTATTGGTGGTGTCTCTCGCGCTTGTTAACGATTTACATCATTGGCTAGTAATCAAGTGATTTTATAGTATGCTTGAATTTAGAAGATCCATTTGCATATTATAATTTTTACCATGATCAGGTTGGGATTCAAGACCCTGGGCTCAGATCACACAAGTCCAGATTGCGTGGATTGATTCATACATGACTCTTTTGATCGGATGGCTGCAACCATACCTGAGCCTTTTTTGTGTTCTTTCTTATTGGATGGTTGTGTCCATACCACAGACCATTTATGTTTATCTTCTAGATGGTTGCACCCATGCCTTATAAATATCTATTTCCTTTCACTATGTACTCATGTATCAGAGATATTAGTTGTCTTGCGTTTGGAGGTTCTTTACAATGATGTTTTGTTTCGGTTATGGATTCGTAAAGCATTTCACCCCTCCCACTCTCTCGGCCTTCATGCTTTAGGGGGCATCTGTTACATAGTTATTTGTCACCGACCCCGCATTCCTTGATCCCGGATACTGCCGGTCCATATTACTGACATATATTTTGTGTCACGTTGCCAATTATGTGTCAATACCTTCCTTGTAATCTCAGGTATAATGTTTCAGTTCACTATCCCTGAAGCAGACCCCTTTTTACCTATGTTTATGGGTCGTCCTGGGTCATTAGTTGTCCCACCCATGAAGATAGTCGAGTTTACACTAGCCCTAGCGAATTCATCACACTGTCCCTGTGTTTCACCCGCGATGATCTAATTTTGGCAAAATTTTAACAACTCGTCAAAGCTTCGAGATGAAACTACTTCATGAGTGGTCCTAGGGCTGATAGTTGGGTCAGATGAGCTTGCTTCTCTCCTTTGGGATAGTTGTTCCACCTTTTGTGAAACCTCCCTAAGAGATAAGCTCTTCCTCCCATCTCTTATGGAACCCCTCCCTCCTATAAATGTCTCCTCCATGAATGAGATCAGCTAGCCTGGATGTAAATTCATGATAGTTAGATGTAATTTTGTAGCTTCGGGATTCTAAGAGAGGAGTAGAGGTAGAGAGTGTTATTGGAGTGTGGAATTAGCCTCACATGTATTTTGTCTTGAGAGATGTTTGAGTAGAGTTGGTTTGAGAACTTTCTAGCATCAATCTGTTGAATGAAAGAGAGAGCCATTTGTTCCCTTGGGAGACAGTTCACAAGTAAATTCTTACGGAGACATGCCGATGGGACCCTTCGAGGAGACTTATGACATCAAGGCTCAGTTGTAAGTTTTACTTTGGTTTATAGTAATACAAATCAATAGATTGTTTCCTATATCGTATGTTGAATTGTATTTTGATAGCTTGAAGTTCCTTGACTCTTCAAGTAGACTGTTTGGTTGTTTTCTATTGTGTTTGTGGTGTTTCTCTACATGTTGTTTTCAGGTACAAGTAATTAGAAGAATAAGAGCTGGAGTGACACGACGAGGACTTCGTCGAATGTCGATCTGAAGGTATGCCTTCATAACACCATCTTTCTAAGGAAATTTTCTTTGGTATTGTCTTTGCAGTGACTAGACCCACTCTAGGGCTAGAGGGGTTGCCTCTATTCGCAAAGGGAACTTGCTTGTGTCACAAGGACAAAATAGCAATACTTATGAAAGTAGAAAAAAGTAATCTAAAACTCTAGACCTGGAGAAAGTTGATAAAAAATTCCTTCCCGATGACGAGACAATAATCCTATAAAATCAGGAAAATCAAGGAACCAAACAACCAAACGCTCTAATACTCAAGACCTGGAGCAAGGTGTAAGCTTCCTTACCTAGGATGAGAGATTAGTCCTATGGTCAATGTTGGTTATACTTTTTCACCTTTGATAGCCTCCAAGGAAACGATGCCAAAGTGTTGGTGTCCAAGTATGAATCATGAAATTCACCCAATCCACATTTAATTTTCAACCCGGGGTTCTACCAGTTGTTTCAAGGTTATCACACACTGTATGTGTAGGCCACAATTTCACTACCCAAATTGAACATTAACTATAAATTCATCAATGTGTAACAACAAGAATTATTGTAACAACAAATAAGAGTAACAACAATAAGGACTCACAACAACACAATGATAAACATTCACAGCAATAATAAACTCACATGAATTAATCTAACAAATCTAATCTAGCAGCACCTGGTTAGGAAAGTGGACCCAACTCCCTGATCAGGGTTGTAGCGAGATCAACGAATCATGATATGTTGAGAAGATCAACTTGTCATTAATAAAATACATATTACAAGTATGTTGTTACAGACTCAAAGAGTATTTCTCCTATAATCTTAATGACTGTTAACAGTGATAGCTTTCACAGCCCTCAACTCTACTTTATACAATTTGTCAATAATACAGCTCCCAGAATTACGTCCATGTCTGCCCTTAAATAGATGGTGGTTTTCAGAACAAAACAAAATGTTAAAAGATAGCAGTGTGTCAATCAAAAGGTTGATTCACCGTTGCAGCCAATATTCAAGGATAATTGTTCGAGCTTTGATAACATCATTGAGTGAATCACAGTCCTTGTCATTATCCCTTTAAATCTGCAGAAATAAATGAATTAGCAAGCCACTTAGATAATAATCCCCTACGACTATGCTTTATTCACCAATAATCCATAAAGACATGACGTGAGGTATACCTGTGCATTTTAAGATATCGATTAACCACTATTAGTGTGAAATGGATGAAAAAAACAGGGTAAAAGAGTGAGTAAAAGTATGAAAATCTAGCCAGAAATAGATACATCCCGAAACTGCTGCAAAAGTGGGTGCCTTCTTAACACATCTACATCGTCGACCTCCTTGCCCTTGTCACTAGAAATGTGTACTGCAAACATCACATGACCTTTCCTACAACTATGCTTAGCCTCCATAGCGGTAACCATCCTCACTGATGTAGGCTTCTTCTTTCCCTTCAAAGCCCTATTTTCCCCACTATCATCCACACACTCAATAGCCTTGTCGAAGCAATCCACTTTGGTCTTGTGAAGGTATAGCCAATCCATACCCAAAAGAATACTATACGATCCCAATGGAAATACATTCAAATGTGCTTCTGAAGGCATACCATTTAACTCCAATGCACAAACTCTTACCTAATGGATAACTCACTTCTTCGTACTTGTAGCTAACTTTACCAACCAAGATTCTGCATACACTTCTTTTCTCAAACCACAGTTATCCACCAAGTCAAGACTAATATAACATATTTATATCTAGGATCAATCAAAATAGAAACAACTTGATCACAAAGCTTACCGTCCATCTCAATGATCGATGCTTGATGATCTGCCTGCCTGTTGTCCACAACTGCATATCCGAGGAATGCTATGACCAACATCACCAATTGTATGTGCCTCCTGATCACTGTAGATCTCAGGTCTACCACCACTATGATACTATGGACAATCCCTCTTATGATGATACTTACGACATATCCAACACTGCAATGGTTCCCTACCACTGCCTTTAGCTTGCGTCTCTCCATGTCCTTTCTCAGTTGTATTGAAACTCTAGTAAAGGAACTGCATTTTCTTTCTCACTTGCATCTTAAGGTCTTCCTCTCTTTAGTGGTAATTTTCATTTATCTTTTTCATTTCTCTTCAATTCATGCTTCAGCTCAACTTTGCACTTCGATTATTCATAACAATGCTTCAAATTTCAGATGGCATCCACAAACGATCTAAGCTCATCAAACTCAATCTAGTCTCTAGATGCAACTGGAAATCTAGTGATGAATCTCTAAACCTTGGTCTTCTCCTCCTTGAGGTAAGGCACACATCTCAACAACTCTAAGAACCAACTAGTATACTCCTCATTTGTCATAGAACCCATTCGCATCTCATAAAATTCCTTAGCTTTGTCATCAAAGTATCTATCTGATAAATACTTCTTCTTGAAGAGACTTGCATGCCAAGTCAAATCATCTTCATCAATACCTTTAAAATACTTCACATCTTCCCACCAAATATCCGCTTTACCTTTGAGGTTGAAAGTAGTTATCCATGCTTTCATGTTTTCTGAATAATCATGCAATCAGAAGAATTTCTTCATACCAAGTAACCAAGCCTTTGCATCCTGCAATTTCTTCAATTCCCCATCAAAGGTATATGGATTTTCTTTCTTAAACTCATATGGAAATTATCCCCTATCACTCCTCCTGTAAGGATGATGACGGTGACGATCATGATGTCTGTCAGAACCAGAACTAGAATAACACATGTGTCTAGTACCTCTCCTTTCCGGAGTGTCCAACAACCTGCCATCTTTGATCGTCAAATCTATCCGACCTATGTCTACTAGGAGAACTACAACCATATGCCCCATTATTTTTGTCCTTCTATCCATGGTTGATATGAAGTGGCCCTTGTCGTTGTAAATCTAAAAAACTCTAGAGTAGTATCACATTCACCTCTGCTTGTTTCTCTTTTGCTTGCATGATTTTGTCATTTTTTGCTTTTCAACTCCTTATTTCTTCCTTCAAGCTTCTCAATGTAACTACCAAATTGGAAGGATTCCCACTATCATAGTGCTCTTCATATTTATAGGGAGAGTCTTTGTAATCCACCATCTTGCTAGCCATTGATGTTTCTTCCTGCAATGCATAATATGTCAAATAACCAAATCACAGTAATTCAACGTACCTTAGTGTAGTTCAGGGGGGGGGGGGATATCTAATCTGCAAGATCACCCAATCAGTGTGATACATGTACAATCATAAACATAATAACATATATACATTCATCGAATAAGTGCATCAACACATATTTATCATTCTAGATAGGACCAATCATCAATGCAAGGCCATATCAATAATGCATGCTATGACCTCATGCATGACAACAACTAATATTTCATTGTACACATTGCCATAGGCAACTATCAACATGCATAATCAATGCCTAATCAAATACACACACACATAAATGCATGTAATCGAGCATAAGAAATCAATTCTTGTAATCAACCTACAAGGCTGATACATGTAATCAAAATATTTAAAACTGTAATCTAGCATACAAGAATGTAGTCAATTTGCATAAAATCAAGCTGGATATAATTAAGTAACCAGTCATGTACTTTTGACGATACATTCCAAAAAACCACATCAACTTCCTCATGATAACTTACTACAACCATGATCAACATGATGCAATGCTTCAAGCACATGGAACATAGTGTAAGAGACGCACATGCACTGACATGCATGCATGATCAACGCACACCGCCCATCCAGTCTAAGGGGTGAAAAATTCTCTTATATGAATCTGTAACATCTTGTCCAAGGTCTAACAAAAGTAACTATCCAATCAATATAAACATGATAGAAGAGGCTACTATGATTTGATTAAACCTCTTATGTGTCCTTAAGGAAGTGGAATCGACTAAACATCACACACAATCATCCAACACCAACAATATACCCCTCAGGAGACAAGCCAACAACTTAGACAACATGTCCCTGAGTTCCACTGTTTTTTGAGAAACTTAGGGTAGAGTTACACACCCTAGCAACAACCTAGGTGAGTTATAACGCTTCTCATCCTTCAACCAACAATGTTAGTTCCTAGGGTAACACTCTATGGGCCAACAATCCCAAAACTGAGCCATTTTTCTAGCCCAACCTTCCCGACCTCTTCCCAAAACTTGTTGGAACCTTCAAAAGTTATTAAAAACATGATAAAAATGCTAATGATCAAAAATCAACCTTAATATTAGGCATAAGCATCCCCAACCGGGACTGACATTCTCTTAAACACTTGACATTAATACAACCAACAGGTCTATGATACAAGACAGAGCATAAATTACTGAAATAACTTATGAAACATAACCAGAAGGATCGCCTCCTTCTCTAATGAACTATTATATCATCAATTTGGTCTTGCATCTATCCATTTAATAGTTACAAGCGAATACATGAAATAACCATGACATGAACCAGTCATTTAACCATGTTTATAACCAACATAAAACCATTTAAATATCAAAGATAAGATAACCATTAAATCCACATATAAACCAATGCAAAAGTAATAGGACTTAGCTTTTATTAATCATAGGAAAATATGACCAGGTTCGGGACTTCCATGTACCACCCGACCATAGACATGGCTGAACCAAATCTCTCTTTCAGCTAGTCACCCCTGTGCCACATTCTAAGCATGAATGTGGGATCTCATAGAAAAACCAATCCAAGAACAACCAAGGGAATCCAGAGGTTAAACAACCTCCACCCTCATCAAACCTAGATCACACCAAAGTTGGTGCTCCAATCACAACCTAGTTGAACTTTGAATGCCATCCGTAATCCATCACTATCCTTGAGTAATTTTTCATCTCCTTGTCTCTTAGGCTTTACCGCAATCCAAACCGGATCACTAGGCCCTAAACTGAGACTAGTATCTCAGGCTTTACCGCAATCCAAACCTGGATCAATAGGCCCTAAACTGAGACCAGTATCTCAGGCTTTACTGCAATCCAAACCTAGATCACTAGGCCCTAAACCCAGACTTCTCCCTCAGGCTTACTGTGTACCCCACCTAAACTGGTCAAAGGATTCCTAGGCCTTTGGGAATGGAACTTGAGACCACCTCCGCCCCATATTCTGAAATTCATATGGAAAACCAAAGCTCAAAAACCGAAATAAACATCCCAACACGATGCCATCTAAAAAAAGGCAAGGATAGGCTGAAATCCATTGTCATAACCCGACAAAACCATACCACCGACAGGTTGAGAACCATACACCAACATGCAAAGCCATGCATGTCCAAACCAGCTAGGAAATCACACATGCAAAAGGTTACCTGCAAGTATTCTTGCTGAAGCTGCTTGAATCCTACTTTTCTTTCCTTGATCCTTGCTTTTCTTCCTTTCCCTTTGCTTTCTTTTCCTTCCTTGATGTAAAGCTAGAGTGCTCCAAGAAACTCTAAGTGACCAAGAGTGAGAGAGAGAGAGAATAATGGGAGAGCTCCAAACATGAACTGACAAAAATATTTCCAACTAATCCTCATAATCCTTTTTATGAATGAGGCCTCTAATTTCTTCATTTTTTATTATTTTCCTTCAATTTCCTCCTCATATGCAACTCGTGACCTTTCACCTTACTTTCCTCATAATTTCCTTTATTTTCATAAACAAATGTGCAAAAATGCATTTTTTCCTCTTTAATACCTTAGCCTTAGCCTTTTCCAACGTTCCTTAACCAAAACACACATCCAGCGATGCCCATTAGGATATCTTTGCCCAACATTTAACTTGGAATAAGTGTCCCTTAACCGTGGTCTTATTTTTCCTTTATTAACATTTATTACTTGAACTTTTCACCAAGTTTATTACAATAAATATGATAGTCCTAATCATAGGTTTGACAAGGGTGGTAGACAACAAACGGAGAGAGAGTCTACTAAGAGGGGATATTGCGATAAATTCGTGGAACATATATGTGATTCTATTAATGATATCATCACATTGAGGTTCCAAGCAATTACCAAAGGTCATAATGTTAAGTAATTGAAGTTGGCGGAGAGATGGTTGCATAGGCTTAGAGCTACTAAGAATAATAGTGAGAATAGGAGACCAATGGAAGAAGAATTGGATTGGTAGAAGAATTTGTCCTCAGTTTAACTCTAGATGGTGAAAATGATTTGAAATTTGGGCATACCAATCAAGGTAAAGGTAAAATAATTTGTCTTTGAATTTATTTGGAATATAGGAAAATGAGCATGTTGACATAGACCTATACTGGAATTGCCTTCAAAATTAATATAGTTAACCTATGTATTGGGTATAGCCAAATAAATATGAAGTGCACCAATTTTGTTAGAATTGGATACTCTAACAAATCACACATGTGAATATGGAAATCCAAGGCAAAAATTGGATAAAAACCATTGAGCATGTCAAAGATAATGACACCCAGTATGTAAAAAAACTATATAGAAGGATGGTTTTCCTAGCATGTGTTTTATGTATCTCTTGCTACCACTTTTTTCTAAGGAAATCTCTTGCTAGTATTTTGTAATGCTGAAATATTTTTCAATGTAAAATTCATTCTTAAGTTTGTTTAGTAAGAAGTGTGTTGTAGCTAGAAGGGAGTTCTAGCTAATTTTTTCTCCATAGAGTATTTTTCGAATGGTGCACTATATGTCCTCATTGGAAAGTGAAAAAAAAAATAAGATTGAGATGGTTATTTCCCGTATATGGGCTAATTTCATAAATAACTAGTGAGTACATCGAATGGAAGTATGTCCATAGGATGGTCAGTTACTCAGTTGGCATGGTCAAATTGATGTCAAAAATTGAAGTGCAATATGTTCCCATTTAATATAAGGTATCGGTGATATGATTAGTTTCCAACTAGTATAAGACAATAGTTCTACAAGTGAAGGGAGGAGCATGAACACTTTCCTAGGTGGATGAAAGTTACACTGTTCTAATTTGAGAAATGATGATTGATTGCAAACTAAATTTTGAAGAGGAATGGTGATTTTAGCAAGGAGGATAGAGAAGTCCCATATATACGAAAATGTTCTTTAGAGCTTGGTCCAAAAGAAGTTGGTGACAGTTCTTATGGAATAGTTAAGGTAGCAAAGGATATCGGTTATGGTAGGAGTGGATATTGGATGATGGTGGACAAATGAAGGTTAAATATTGGGTGGTGTGTTAAATAAAATAGATTCGTGACTCAATGTTATAAAGTGATCTACACATTTTATTTGTAAGGAAGTCTATGATGTCATGTATTTTTATTTATGTATTTCTCCTAAAGAATGTTTCAATATGTATTTGGTATCTCCATGAGATCGATTTTGTTGTGTGTACTTGTATTTTTGTAACATATAAATGGAATATCATTGTAATACTTAGAGCGGCATGTATACCCCTTTATCATGCATTTTTGATGACTTGGTAGCTTGTGTAGTTTATTTCAATAGCCTTTGTTATGTAGTTGTTTAACACTCGAAGGGGTAAGTCATGTGTTGGCTAGATACTCAATGAGTGGACCATATTTTTGGTTGTAGACTCTATTATAGACTTATTTAACACTAGATATTACTGAGAATTACATTTCTCCAATTATTATTCTTCTTTTATCTTCTCTCAAATTGTTAATTGTACTATATCGCAATTAGATTATAGATCCAATTTTGATTTGATAAATCCTATATGGTATTAGAGATTGAGTAAATCTATGTGAATAATATATAGGCTTTCTAGCGGAAGGCATAAATTAGAGTACATGAGACTACATGGATGAGTCTTAACAAATAATACTCACACCATTCAAATACTATGAGAGGAAGACACAAGTGGTTATTTTTTTGTGAAATAAATTCCTATGTAGGATCTATTGGCGATGCTAGAAATCCTCCAACAAAGGGGGTCTCCCCAGTATGAATTCCCAACAAGACCTCACACCGTTTGGATTAGGAGCACCATCTGGATAATAGGCCCAACCACCATTATTCTTAGAGCTTTTCCTTGGCTGCAATTATCACATAAGAGATTATGCAAACAATTTTTTATACAAGCAAGTAAGTTGACATTGTGAGGCATGCAATTGCCATGTATATAGGGTACTTCCACAATAGAAAAAAAAAAAAAAAAAGTGAGCCTCTATAAGAAAAGTAATAGTACTATCCTAAAATAGATGCACCATAGCATGGAAAGAATCATTGATTAACTTGAAAAGTAGTTCACAAGATAACAATGATCATAAATTCAAGTAACAATGCACATTCAACAAGATGCATACCAAAGCCAATGAAATAGTTCATTCTCATTAGTATGTGGAAACATAAATAGACACCACAAACAATGAAATAATAGTCCTAAAATTATTCATGATATATTCATGAAAGTGCATCGGCTCTAAGATATTTATATATTAAGTGAAAGTCCCAAGATAAACAATTACAAAGATGCAAGACTAGTCCCAATAGTGGAACATTAAGTCACCAGTTACTCCTCTAAAGAAATATCTTCTCTCCTCTGCCAAGCTAGAGAATCCAAGGTGAAAAATCCTTTTCCTAAGCTATGAGGGTGTATATATAGAAAATGAGGTGACTCTCCACCTCCCTTGTGACTCTTGACCTTCCCTCATGGCTCTTGAGCTTCCATGCGAATTTTCAAATTCCTATGTGACCTTTGAGATTATACATGACTCTAGAACTTTCTAGTGAATTTTCACATTCCTTGTGGGATCCTTGGGTTTCCACACATTTTACATTTTCTCATTTTTTGAAATTACATAATTACATTCCACAAATAATGTGACAAACAGATGGGACAAAATAATACTCTTGTTTTAACATTTTGAATTATGATGATTTGCTGATTGTGGAATGAGAATTGATGGCAATGTATTTATGTGAGGTTCCTTTCTCCACAACTATGTATTCAAATCTTGATGATTTATATAGGATTTGCTTCATCTTCACCCTCCAAAGGGTCTAGGTGAGTGTTGGAACCTTCTAAGTGAACATGGGTTGTCATCTCTCTGTAGTGGTCCAAGATTCCTTTACTGCTTGCAATGATAATATCTTTGTGTCTTGTTTCCATGGGTGTACTTCTTGAAAATTATTCTTTCTAACCTACTTAAGCATCTTCATGTTATGATAGGGTGATGTCACTTGCAAATTAAATTCACTCATGACAGACAACATCAATCCAATAATCACCTATTCTTCCTTTACTCATGTGAGTATATCTACGATGGGATATTCCACAAGGATTGAGGGAGAGGCCTAGGAATTATGTAGTTCATAGAGATAGGAAGCTAAGGGTGAGGGTGTAGGATCCATAACTACACAATGCGTAGTGGCTAAGGAGAAGTCAAGGACTGCACAGTGGGAAAGTTTAGTTAGCAAGAGTGGTAAGACTAGGCACACTAACTGTGTAGTGTATAATGGTTGAAGGAGAGACTCAAGGATTTTGAATTTGAACATTGCAATGACCCAGAGATTGCCTTATTGTCCACTAGAGCTGCACAATGTGTATTTGAGGTAGGGTACGACAAGATATTTCAAATTTGAGCAAGTTAGGGAGACAACGAAGACAAGCTAGGGAATTGTAGCTACATAATGCGCAATGATTAAAGAGGAGGCTTAATGAACTATGAAATTTAGCATTGTAGGAGTTCTAGGATGACCCCACTATCCACTACAACTACACAATGTAAAATACATGGTAGGAGGGATCATGAACTATGTAGTGGGCAAGTCTAAGAAACAATATTAATGGTCTGCACTTCGGGGTTTCTCAATGCATAATTGGAGGAGGTTGTCCTCAAGATGGGTATAGTGCACAAATATAAGAGGTAAGTATTTCATCCTTGAAACTTAGGAGTGTGGAGAGTGCTCATCACTTTCCTAGGTGATTGAGTGTGATTGTGAGTTGGGTAATATGTGAGAACAGGGATGAACTCCAAAATTGACTAACTATGAGATCAATGAGACAATAAAAAAAGAACATGTAATGGGTCTTGAATAGATCACACACATATATTCACCCAAGCACATAACAAGAATACATAGTACCCAAAACAAAGAAGTGTACAATGAAATGACACTTGTCTCCAAGTACGACACTTAATATGTACCTTTGTGATACAAGTGTCACAATGCAACCAAAATGTGTTTTATGCCATAAGAAGTGTCCAATACATGGTCTAATGATAAATAACACCAACTAATGCAAGATATTGCATTGGATCTACCTATATAAAGTGTGCCAAGGTGATCTTAAGATGTGTGAAAACAATTGAAAGCGACACGTGCAAGAGAGAAAGTGACATAAAAAGTGATGCATGAAAGGATGAAAAAAAGGAAAAGTGACACTTGTGAAGGTAAGAATAAGTGAGAAAAACCCTTGAAAAATCTAAAGGAAGTGAAATCGGCACATGAAAAGGAAAAATAAAGAAAAATATTGCGAAAGTGAAAAAAAATGACAGTCGTGAAAGTGAAAGCAATACTAATGAAAGGAAAAGTGCACAAAATCGATAGTTGAGAAACTCATGTGAATGATAGTATAGTTGAAACTAGGAGTGAGATAATTCTCCTTATGATCTAAAGTGCATAAAGCTCAAAAGTGAAATACGGCTATGAAAAGAGATCTATGTTAGACTCTTTATACAAGGAGACTAGACAAGAGTGAGGTGGTTTCCACCAAGAGGTGTGAAAACACTGACTGGAAGAATTGCACTCTCACTATCAAGTAGAATTGTGCAGTCACTATCATCAGAGACTGCACAACTTCTAGGAGTTTCGCAATTCATGTCTTCAAGGGTATACACTTACTGTTTTACCTACTATAAAGGAGTGTGCTTATGAATGCATCAAAGGCTAAGAATGTGTAAGAAAGTGGTTTCAAACTTAGAGTATTTAGAAAAACATTAACTAATCATGAAGTTACTATGAACAACTTGAAATGATAGATCATAAGATCACAGGGAGGCTCCATAATTCAAGTGTATGATTTTTTTTTGAGGTTGTTTGTCATAGAGATAACATGATCATATTGTAACTAAGACTGAACCATATTCTTCTACTGAAAAGGAAAAAACTATTTAATTGGATTTTTGAAGCATATGGATTGTTATATATCTCTATTTTTCCCAACTTCTTATTGCACATCAAATATGAAAAAACAATAAATGAAGTTTGGACCAAGACGAAAGGATTCTTTAGGAAATGGGATGAGTTATAAGGACATAAATTGGAGAATGATCCCATAAGCTTGAGCTTGATTAGCTTTGAAACTACCCAAGTTTTCTTCAACAAGTTTAAATAAATAGTTTCAAATCCAATTGGTTTGCATAGGAAATAAAGAAGAGAAAATAATTCTCTCGATTTTTTCCAAACTAGGCCCTAAATACTTAGTTTTTTTTTTTCTACCTTCCATGCAAAAAACATACATTTAGAGTTACCTAGAAGATGCTTTCATTGGATTATTTTTTTGTCTGCCACCCATGAGTAGGATAAACTTGTTCAAATGGGTTCCCTAAAAAAAACACAAGTGAATGCACTTGTTACAAATGAAGGAAGTATGAACAGAAACAAACTTAAACAACAATTCAAGGGCAAGAAAGACCAATATTAGAAGAATTTATACAATCCAAAATTTACATCAAAGTCCTCCAACTTTAAAACTAGGAAAATAAACAAGGACAAGGTGATAAGTGCTTACTGCAAGAAACCAAATCATGAAGACCATGCATACTTGAGGAAACAAATTGATGAGATCTCCTATTTTATTGAGATGCATAATATAAATGTACTTGATAATATCAAGAAGAAATCTAAGAAATATGAGAACCAGAAGATGATAAAAGAAAAGGAAATGAAATAGGTCATGCACTTGTTCCTATATCATCCTCATTATCTATATGGTTTGTTGATTTAGAATTATTAAGCCACATGCCTTCATCATTAGAATATTTTCGTCTTTACAACCATGCATGAGTCCTACCATCTTAGTGGGAGATAATATATCAGTTTAGGTATTTTAGAAAGGAGCCATTGATTTAGATCATGGTAATTTTTAGAATGTATAATATGTACCTTCCCTATCCATAAAACTTATTTCCATCTATTAGATCACATATTTAGGTAAAAGGAAGTGAGTCAAGTTCACACTTGATTCAATAATCATTACAAAAATTTATAATGTAATAAAGGTTGTGGTTTGGAAAGTAGATCACTAGTCTAGGTTGTATGTCTCTTCTATTTTCATTCCAAAATATCCTTCTACTATACTTATAAAATATTTTGATGAAATAAGTAGGTTTTAGCATGAAATATTTAATCAATTTAACTATTTCTATTTGCAACAAATCAACAAATAGGGTATGGTGATAGGATTTGTATATGTTAAGCATTATCATGGCATATGTCAATGCTACATTCTTGGCAAGGATCTAGAACAAAACCTTGAAAATAGAAAGGAATGGAGAGCCTCATTATCCCTTGATATCACATGATTGTTTCCTCACCCACCCATGAGTAAGGGTATGTATGTTTAACATTCATTAATGACAAGTCAAGCTACACCTATTTATACTTCCTCAAGTAGATATAAGAGATTTTTTAGTGTCGTAGAGACATCAAAGATCTTACAAATAAGTGGTTAAGGGAGGGAATAAGTACCTTTGATATAAAAAAATGGTTTTGGTTGAGGGATGGGGGAGTAAGAGGTGGGTGATAGTTTTAAAATAAAAAGTTACAATGTCTATGTGTATATGGAAGTATTGAGTTAAAGTGTACAATTCCTTATGCTCCACAATAGAATGGAAGAATAGAGCCCTAAAGGAGATGGAAAATTGCAAGCTATAGGCCAAGTCCCTCACTCCAAATATTTGAGCTGAAACTATCAACTATGTATCCCACATCCAAAACCAAGTTCCTTATAAAGAATTGAAGGGAATATCTCCATTCAAAACTTGGAGTGGTTGGAAACTAGACGTCAAACAATTCAGGTTAGTTGGATTTCATGCATGAGCACGCATTCCTTCAAATAAAAGTAGTGGTTTGAAACCCCCAAGTTAAGAGTACATTCCTTTGGTATTTCCTAATAGTATTAATGGTATATCCTATTAAATCCTTTCATTAAAATACTTTTCAATGAAACAAGTGTCAAAATTGAAGAGGGTCCCTTACATGAAACTAAGGAAGAATCTACCAAAGAACCAATAATTCTTGTTCATCTAGATCTCAAAAATTCCTCTTTGATTTCTTTAGATGAAATTTTAAATTCAGATGAAGAAGTGGAAGATTATTAAATTCACAAACAAATTGTCATGGACATATCACTAAACCACTTTGGGAATATAAAACTCTTTAAGTTATAGGTGATCTAGTTGGGGATCCAATAGATATACACAAGATTTTCTCATAGTTTTAAGATGCTCCGCGAGCACTCACTACTATAGAGACTTTAATATCCATTCAATCTTACATGGTATCTGTTATATATCCATAATTTTATACAAAAGCTACAAATAATTCATATTGGGAGGCTACCATGGATGAGGAGAATGAGTTTAATAAAGAACCAAACTTGGGAGTTGGTTCCCCTAACTCTTGGTAGGAAGTGTATTTAGTGCAAATGGATTTATCAAACAAAACTAGTAGAAAATGGACTTTTGAGTAAGTATATAGCATGAATCATATAAAAGGCTTCCCATAGGTATATATCATACACTAAGATGTTACCTTTGCATATTTTGAAAATATGGATTCCTTGTTGTTGTCCCAATGTTTCTCTGATTGTAATTTAGATCCTAATGTTTGTATGATTCAATAACTTGATTCTCTCTTGCTAATAATTCTTTATGTAGATGATTACTAATCATAGGGAATTCAACATCATCCATTATTGTAGTTAAATCTAGATTACAAGATAGGTTTTCCATGAGTGATTTGGGACTGTTGCATTACTTTCTTACTCGTGATATCACCCAATTTGAATCAACATTAATATGACACAATCCATATATGCACTAAATTTTCTCACTATTATCTAAATTATTGATTTTCATCTACTACAACACCTTTTGTTTTAGGAGCCAAGCTTGGAGATGGTGGTACCGCACTTTTGGTGGATAGTAATAAATATAAACAATTAATTAGGAGTTGGACTTATCTCACCCACACTATAATTGGCATCTCTTAAATTGTTAGATTAGTTTCTAGATACATTTATTAGCCTTATGAATTTCATTGGAAATATGCAATAATAATTTACACTATGTTAAGGCTAGTTACGATTCTAGGATTCAAATATTACACTACTGATCTAGTTGGGTATACATATTTTGATTGGGATGGGAATGACACAAAACACAAGTTTGATTTTGGCCATGTATTCATTTTTGGCTCAGGTCCTATTTTTTGACCGAGTAAGAAGAAATCAACCTTTGGTTTATCAAATGATTACAAAGTTAGAGTATATTGTTGTAGTGAATACAAAGAAATTTGGTTTTTGCATATTCTCACTGTGTTTGGTATCCAATATCACCATCCTATAGTTATTTTTTCAATAATTAGAGTACAATGTATACCTCAAGAGATATGGTTTACTAGAAGAGCACCAATGACATTATCATTCACATGCATTACATTTATGGGTTTATTTATGGTAATATTATTGATTTACAATATTATACATCCACAAAATATATTGTAAACATATTTTGGATGTATATGTGTCCATATTTTTGAAGTGTAAAATGTTTCAAACATTGGAAATTTCAAAACTTTGGATATGGTATCAATCCAAAAGTGTTGCTCCTCGATACCTATGTTATATAGTAAAACAAAAGGGTATTTCCTAATTAGATAGACATATTGGTAGGGGGTTCCACAATTTTTTTTGAAGTATTTCTAAATATTTGGTGAAAGTAGGGGTATTTTAAGATCCCATAAATAAAAGTCTATAATACAAGATTCAAGTGACTAAAGTCCCCATTCTCAAGGCTATACATCTATCCCCCCCCCTCCTTGAGACTAAAGTAATGTTATCTTAAATCCTAAATTCCCTTCAACCCCTTTATCTCACTTCGTTAATTTCAATTAAATAATACTTGATATTTGTAAGTCATTAAATAGATAATTATGAACATTTTAAGGTCTAAAATGATCTCCTTAGGAAAATAATAGTAAAAATAATAAAATAAGAGTTAAGAATTTTAAAAATAATAAAATAAGAGTTATGATTTTTTAAAGGAAAAGGAAGAAAACTTCTTTTTTCATTGTATTTTCTACTTATCGCCTTATACGTTTTCACAAATTTCAAGTGTTACAATCATTAGATGTAGAATCATATTATGCATCCAATGATTACCCATTCTACACACTTTGAGAAGATCCACATGACAAAAAATCAAAATATTTAAAAAACGTCACTTAGACATGTGTTTTCATGTATTTTGAAATTTTCTCAAGGTGCTTCTGCTCAAAAGTATGCCATGTGGGCACTCATTGTCTGTATAATCTGATTTCACTTGCAAGAAGTGTACACATTTGAAATTTGAGTAAATATATAAGGAGATTAGTTTAAAATGTTATTAAAAAAAGTGGTTTTCTTCTTAATATTTACCCCTAGGGATGACATCATCATCTTGAATCATATTTGTTATTTGAAAGTTGGTTTTGAACCAAATTTCTTTATATGTATTTTCATTTCGAGTTCTAGTTCATTCATTTATTCATTTCTTAAACAATTTCCTTGATCTTGTGAACTTACAATGGACGAAAAATTGATGCACCTAATAAAATATTCCCAATGACTACACTTATAGCTATTAAATTCCATCACCATAAAATAGATAATTGATTTTGTCAATTTAGATATGAACTTTATATCATTCAGCATCTTCCATCATGCAAAATAGATATTTTATTAAGCTAATTCATATATGAATTCCAGATCCTCCCGATTGTATAACTTTATGTTGATTTATATCTATGACATTTCCAAACACATATACAAAATAAATAGTTTTAGTGCCACTTTAAATTAATGATAAACTTAACTTACCAATGGCCATAATTTCATTGTAAGTTGATTTCCTAGTGTACTCTAGGAAGCCATAATGAATTTCATGTGTGTTATTTTTTATATTATTTCCTAAGTTCTAGTGTTCATAATTTATATGTGAATGACTATATTCTTCTTTCGAAGCCCAAAAAGAGTAAAAAAATGTATACTTTTCTATTATTTTTTTCTTTTAGATGTCATTATAGGAACTGTTGAAAGGATTATTTAATCATATGTACCTTGAGGTAGTAGGGTTATGTATGATAAGCACTAGAGACACGATGGATAACGTGACTATCTACATGGTTACTTTAGTGTGGTACATTTATAACATATTTCAAATACTCACTATCTAGGTCCCATCTCCCACATTACAACTCTTTGTTTAGTTTATATTGTTGGTTACTCCTAAGGAGAAGGTCATCTTGGAAAATATTTATGATGTTCTTCAAGCGAATAACCTGGTTGTTATCTTTTTTAGATCTTACATCATCCTTCCTTACATGGATGTCATCTTTTCTCTCATAATGGTTAAGAAAATGGAAATATAGAGTTCTTTAGTCCTCCAATACATAATTCTAGTGGGTACATTCCACATTGGGATGTTTCTTCAAACAATCCATTACCCAATGTCATCAACAAGTTTCCTTATTTCACTTTAACTATAGCAAATTGGGGTGATTTAGTATCCTTATTTCACTTTAACTATAGCCAATTGGGGGTGATTTAGTAGATAATACATTCCTCCAACTGTAGTGAGTGGGGGTAAATTGAGGAAATCATCATTATTTTTAATGTACAATATTCTATTTTATTAAGAAAGAATGGGTGGGTTTGCAAATCCTAGATTATGGAGTAATCCACATGGTGGGTGTATTTGGGTTGGATCACATTTTTAAGAATATTGTTTTAAATGTAAATCTCAATATATAGACAAGATTTATAGTGATAATTATTGTGGTTAAAATTTAACATGATTATGATGACTTAATGCATTAAATTTTCAATCAAAACAAATTGTATTAGATAGCTATTAGAAAGAGTCACCAATGTCATGTAATATGCTTAATATAGCCTAGTTAATTGCTTAATTTAGCTCTTTAAAATTAATTCAATGCTCCTTAGTAACTAGATATTAGATGTTTAAAAATCACACACATGGTATTATTATTATTTTTAAATATATATCATTTTTTTACTATATATAGCTAGCATTACTTTGTGACGTGATAACATGTATGTCATATTTTGTTGTAGAGCACATTTCAAGCAACAAAAACTTAGCATCTATTTATTGAGACAATACTTCAAGGAAGGAAAAACAAAAAAATCCAGATGCTTTAGTGTCATGCTAATATTGTCTACTAAAGAAATGTGTTATTTATGATCTATATCAATATAAACAACATGAAAAGGGCTTTCATGATCACCTTTTATAATCATGGAAACCAAGTCATGTGAATGATAAAAAATTAAGTGTTTAAACAATGTAAACATTGCAAACATTGCAAACTTCTTTTCAATGTACCACAGGTTCCCGGATGGGGGTGCCTTAATTGTTGAACAAGTGGTGGAGGAGGTGATGATGAAGCCTATCCAACCTCCACGTGTGCCCCACCCCCATTTTTAATAGATGTGATAGCAAGGGCCAGCATGAAAGGTTTTCACCCACGATGATGGCTGTTAAATCTCGTCGTTGGAGTTGGTTACACATTGCTTGGTTGTGGTGGGAGGTGGTAGTGTTGTACAGTGCAGTAAGTGTTGTGGAGCTCCTGCACACCTCGCTGAGGTTTAGGCCTTTGGGGGCAGGCAGAGAAGCCAATAACATTGGTTATCCCATCCACAATTATGCCCCTGCCACCTTCAAGGATGACATTAACTCCTCATATGCAAAGAGCCACCACTCCATGGGCTTCGTGCATGTGGAGCGTGGTGAGGAGGCACCTTGGGATTATCAACCTCATTTGTATTCAATTATTATTACTGGCGGCTCACACCTCGATCGGGGATCTTGTGTTTATAATATTAATCTCAAGGGTTTGTAATATTAATCTCCTGCATTCCTAATGTTTATCCCTTGTGTTTATTAACCTCTCTAGTTTTAATATTAATAATCACTAAGGTTTATTAATCCATTGGGTTTATAATATTAATAATTGCTTGGATTTATTAATCCCTTAGGTTTAAAATATTCACAATCCCTTTGGTGTATTAATCCCTTGGGTTTATAATATTGATAATCCCTTAGATTTATTAATCATTTGGGTTTATAATATTAATAATCACTTAGCTTTATCAATGTCTTGGGTTTATAATATTAATCCCTTAGGTTTATAATATTAATAAACACTTGATTTTATTAATCCATTGGGTTTATTAATTCCTTGGGTTTATAATATAAAGCTTTTGGGTTTATTTACCCCTTTGGTTTATAATATTAATAATCCCTAGGTTTATTAATCTAGTTGGTTTATAATTCAAATCCCTTAGATTTATAATATTA
>APFE030789100.1:121706-158357 GCA_000404065.3 Pinus taeda
TTTAAGATAAAAATAAAATAATTAGCTTCTTTTTCATTCTAACATTTATTTTCATAAATGGTTGTGGAAGCATTTCTATACATTTACAGTGAGTTTGGGAGGCTTCTCTCCAAGCTTTTTGGGTATACAAATAAAATCTTAAATCAAACTAAATAATTCATTTCTTTAGGTCCGATAGACCAAAGTTTGGTCTCAGTAGATGTTAACCATCATCATCATCATCATCATCATCAAAATAGTTATCTAAGAAAACGCATCATATTACCTTTCTTTCCCAACCTAACACTTATATTCATTTTATGACAAAATATTATAATAAGAAAAACATGTAAATTTAAGTAATTTTAATATATAGAGAAAATGTCAACCATATATATATAATAAATAAATAAATAAACTATGAAAAATTTTAATTAATTAATTATAATAGTTATCACTAAAATATAATATAAATATTTTAATTTTATTTACATTATTATTATATATTAAAATTTGTTAATCAAAATAGCTATTCATTATTGAGTGCCAACCTTCCAACCAAATCATTCAACATCCCAAAGTCATAAAGACCAAGGAGATTTTATGTAACGAAGATTGTTCATATGATATCTAAACACAAATTAATCAACCTTATTAACTACATGGCAATGTGTAAAGTATTAGGGGTATTTTGAGGTAGGCCTTAGAACACAAATTTAATAACAAAAGAATTTTTAAAGAACTAATAGGATTCAAGGTGATGATGTTATCTCTAGGGGAAAATATTTTGGAGGGAAAAAAACTACTTTTTAATTGTATTTTTGGGTTATATCCTTAAAGGTTTACTCGAATGTCAAGTGTAGACACTTGTTGGATACAAAATTCAATTTCACATCCAAAGAGTACCCACTATGCATAGTTTTCTGTAGACCTACAAGGAAACAAAGTGAAAACACATGAAAAAAATGTGTTCAACATTCTTTTGTTTATGTATTTTCTTCTTCTTCTTTTCGATATTGGTCTACTCAAAAGCATCCAGATTCATTCGATGTGAAATTTAATTTTGTATCCAATGAGTGTTTACACTTGATATTTGAGTAAACCTACAAATATATAAGCCAAAAATACAATAAAAAAGTAGTTTCCTTTATTTTTCCTTAAAAATTCATAAATATTATTTTATTATTTTCCTTAGGAGATCCATTTTAGACTTGAAAATTCTCCTAATGGAATGTGTCATTTTCAAAAAGGGTGCTAATCATGAGTAGTTAGAAGTACAAGTAAATAAATCAAAAGTATAAAGAAGGTAGACAATAAAGTTAAAGTGTATCCTTCACCATGAAAATCAATCAATCTTATTAACAATACGCTAATGTGATGAAGAAAAAATCATTTCCAAAGAGGGCATTAATCATGGGTTGTTGGAAGTATAGATGACTAAATCAAAAGTGTAAAGAAAGTGGACAAGAAAGTTGAAGTGTATCTTTCACAACAGAATTCAATCAACCTTATTAACAACATGACAATGTGGTAAAGAAAGCATCATTTTCAAAGATGGTGTTAATCATGGGTAGTTGGAAGTATAGACAAGTAAATCAAAAGTACAAAGAAGGTGGACAAAAAAGGTGAAGTGTATCTTTCACAACAAAAATCAATCAACCTTATTAACAACATGGAAGTATAGATGAGTAAATCAAAAGTGTAAAGAAAGTGGACAAGAAAGTTGAAGTGTATCTTTCACAATAGAATTCAATCAACCTTATTAACAACATGACAATGTGACAAAGAAAGTATCATTTTCAAAAATGGTGTTAATCATGGGTGGTTGGAAGTATGTACAAGTAAATCAAAAGTATAAATAAGGTGGACAAGTAAGTTGAAGTGTATCCTTCACGATGGAAATAAACCAACCTTATTAGGAACATGACAATATGATAAAGAAATCATCATTTTCAAAGAGACTGTTAATGATGGGTGGCTGGAAGAATAGAAAATCAAATAATAAGTATAAATAAGGTGAATATGAAAGTTGAAGTGTATCCTTTACATCGATTTGTAATTGGCATGGCTTAAACAAATGACTCAAAAAATATATGAGATAATGTGTGAAATATTGGAATATGAATTTTATTTGTTTTTATGTGTGATTATATTTATGGTTGTTTTGATTATTAGTCATTATTAGGTAGTGGTATTCTTTACTTAAAGGGTATGTTCTTAGTGTTTAGGAGTTATTTAGAACTAATTGAATTGAGATATATTCTCTTATTAGTTAGCTTCTTAGAGTGGTGTATGGTTGAGATATTTCCTCAACAGATACATTGGACCAAGATAGTTTGTCTATCTTGAAATGACATTACCATATTTATTTTTATTATTACATTGTTTAATGTACAATACTAAGCACAATTTTTGTGTGCAGTAATGTTTACTCTATCATTTCGTAATTTTTTATATTGAGACAACATTCTTGTATTTTTTGTATCATTACATTATTTAATGTAGACTACTGAGAAAAATGTTGGTGTGCAATACTGTTTAGTTTCCCATTTCAGCATGGTATCAGAGTAGGTCTTGGCTAGACTCCATCATGGGAGGGCCCAAGAACATGGAGAAATTAGATGATGTGTTCTGATGATTGCAAGAGTGTGTGTGCAGTGGTATTGTCCATCAATTTGTTATCTTCGTTGACTTTAATTGTTTTTGTGAGGTAAACATGATATTCCTAATCATAGGTTTGACAAGGATGGTAAACAACAAACTAAGAGAGATTCTACTAAGAGGGGATATTACGAGAAAGTTATGGAAGATATATGGGATGCTAAGAATGATATCATCACATTGAGGTTCCAATCAATTGCCAAAGGTCCTAGTGTTAAGTAATTGAATTTGGTGGAGAGATGGTTGCATAGGATTAGGGCTACCAATAATAATAGTGAGATTAGGAGACCGGTGGAAGAAGCATTGGATTGATGGAATAATTTTTCCTCAGTTTAACTCTAGATGGTGAATACGATTTGAAATTTGGGCATACCAATCGAGGTAATGGTAAAATGAAATGTGTCTTTAAATTTATTTGGAATATAGTAAAAGGAGAATGTTGATGTAGACCTATAATGGATTTGCATTCAAATTTAATAGAGTTAACCTATGTATTGAGTCTAACCAAATAAATATGAAGTGCGACAATTTTGATAGAATTGACTACTCTATCAAATCACACATGTGAATATGGAAATCCAAGACAACGATTGGATATAAAAAATTGAAGATGTCAAATAAAATGCCACCCAAGATGTGAAAAATTATATAGAATGATGGTTTTCCTGTCATGTGTTTTATGTATCTCTTGCTATTTCTTTTTTCCAAGGAAATCGCTTGCTAGTGTTTTCTAATGCTGCAACATTTTCAATGTAACATTCATTCCTAAATTTGTTTGGTGAGAAGTATGTTGTAGTTAGAAGGGCATTATAGATATTTCTTTTTCTCCATAGAGTATTTTTCAAATGGTGCACTATAGATCCTCATTGGAAAGTGAAAAAAAAAATTAAGATTGAGATGGATATATCCCGTATATGGGCTACTTTCATAGATAACTAGTTAGTACATCAGATGGAACCCACACATATCAATATATGGAAGTATGTCCATAAGATGCTCAGTTAGACAGTTGTCATGGTCAAATTGATGTTAGGAACTGAAGTATAACAGGTTCCCATTTAGTATAAGGTATCGGTGATATGATTGGTTTCCAACTAGTATAACACAACATTTCTACAAGTGAATGGAGGAGAATGAACACTTTCTTAGGTGGATGCAAGTTACATTGTTCTTATTTGAGAAATGATGATTTATTGCAAACGAAATTTTGAAGAGGAATGGTGATTTTAGCAAGGAGGATAGACAAGTCTCAGATACAAGAAAATTTTCCTTGGAGCTTGGTCCAAAAGAAACTGGTGATAGTTCCTATGGAATAATTATGGTAGAAAAGGGTATTAGTTATGGTAGGAGTGGATATTGGATGGTGATGGACAGATAAAGGTAAACTATTGGCTGGCGTGTTCAATAAAATAGATTCATGACTATATTATAAAGTGATATACACATTGTATTTGTAATGAATTCTATGATGTCATGTATTTTTATTTTTGTATTGGTCCTAGAGAATGTTTTAGTATGTATTTGGTATCTCCATGAGATGCAGTTTGTTGTATGTACTTGTATTTTTGTAACATATAAATGGAATATCATTGTAATACTTAGAGATGCATGCCTACCCATTTTCATGTGTTTTTTATCACTTTGTAGCTTGTGTAGTTTAGTTCAATAGCCTTTATTAGGGAGTTGTTTAACACTCGAAGAGGTAAGTCATGTGTTGGTCAAATACTCAATGAGTCGACCATATTTTTTGTTGTAGACTCTATTATAGACCTATTTAACACTAGATATTAATGAGAACTACATTGCTCCAATTATTTTTCTTCTCTTATCTTCTCTCAAATATTTAATTGTATTGTATCTCAATTAGAATCTAGATCCACTTGTGATTTTAAAAATATTATATGGTATTAGAGATTGAGTGAATCTATGGGAATAGTATACATGTTTGCAAGGCACAAATTATATTACATAAGACTAGATGGTTGAGTCTCAAAAAATAATACTCACATCATTTAACTACAATGAGAGGAAGACACAAGTGGTTATTTTGTTGTGAAATAAATTCCTTTATAGGATCTGTTGATGGTGTTGGAAATCCACCAGCAAAAGGGGTCTCCCCGGTATGAAGTTCCAACAAGACCTCACACTGTTTGGATTAGGAGCCCCATCCGGATAATAGTCTTGGACACCATTATTCTTAGATATTTTCATTAGTTTCAATTATCAACATAAGATATTAAGTGAACAATCTTTGAAACAAGCAAGTTGAAATTGTGAGACATACAATTTAAATGTATATAGGGTACTTTCATGGAAGGAAAAAAAGAGAGTGAGCCTCTAGAATAAAAGTAATAGTGCTATCCTAAAAGAGATGTACTAGAGCATGGAAAGAATCATTGATTAACCTGCAAAGTAGTTCAAAAGATAACAACGATCATAAAATCAAGTAACAATGCACATCCAACAATATGCATATCAAAGCCAATGAAATAGTTCATTCTCATTAGTATGTGGAAACATACACATACACCACAAATAATGAAATAAGAGTCTTACAATAATTCATGGCATATGCATGAAAGTGTGTTGTCTCTGAGATATTTATATATTAAGTGAAATTCATTAGATACATAATTTCAATGATGCAACACTAGTCCCAATAGTAGAACATTAAGTCACCACTTTCTCCTCTAAAGAAATATCTTATCTCCTATGCCAGGCTAGAGAACCCAAGGTGAAAAGTCATCTTCATAAACTATGGGAGTGTATATATAAAAAATTGGGGACTCTTAACCTCCTTTGTGACTCTTGACCTTCCCTCATGGCTCTTGAGCTCTCATGTAACTTTTTCGAATTCAAATGTGACCTTTGAGCTTCTACAGGACTCTAGAACTTTCTAGTGACTTTTCACATTCCTTGTGAAACCCTTGGGCTTCCACACATTTTATACTTTCTCATTTTTTGAAATTACATAATTACATTCCACAAATAATGTGGCAAACAGATGGGACCGAATAATACTCTTGTTTTGACACTTTAAATGGCCATGATTTGGTGATTGTGACATGAGACTTGATGTCAATGTATTGATGTGAGGTTCCTTTCTCTGCAACTATGTCTTCAACTCTTGATGATTTATCTAACATCTCCCTAATATTCACCCTCCAAAGCATTTAGGTGAGTTTTGTAACCTTCTAAGTGAACATGGGTTGTCATCTCTCTGTAGTGGTCAAATATCCCTTTACTGATTGCAATGATAACATATTTGTGTCTTGTTTCCATAAGTGTCCTTCTTGTACATTCTTCTTGCTAAACTCGAGCATCATCATGCCATGATAGGGTGATGTCACTTGCAAATGAGATTCACCGATGATAAGACAACATTAGTCCCATAATCACCTATTCTTCCTTTCCTCATGTGAGGCTTTCGATGATGGGATAATTCACAAGGATTGAGAGAGAAGCCAGAGAATTACATAGTGCAGAGGGTTAGGAGGTTGAGGGTGAGGGTTTGAGCTATGTAACTATGCAATGCGTAGTGTCTAAGGAGAAGTCAAGGACTGCAAAGTGGGAAAGTTCAATTAGCAAGAGTGGCAAGGCTAGGCACTGTAAATACATAGTGTATAATGGCCAAGGGAGAGATTTAAGGATTGCACAATTGAGCATTGCAATGACCTATAGATGGCCTTATATTCCACTAGAACTAAACAATGTGTATTTGAGGTAGGGTAGGACAAGATATTTCACAATTGACCAAGTTAGGGAGATAGGGGAGGCATGTTAGGGAATTGTAGCTACGAAATGCATAGTGATTGAAGAGGAGGCTCATTGAACTACATAGTTGAGCATTGCAGGAGTACCAAGATGACCACAATTTCCACCGCAACTATGCAATTTATAATACATGGTAAGAGGGATCATGAATTACACAGTGGGCAAGGCTAAGAATCAAGATTAATGGTTTGTACTCCAAGGTTGATCAATGCACAATTGGAGGAGGTTATTCTCAAGATGGGTATAGTGCACAAATATGAGAGTTAAAGATTTCATCCTTGAGGCTTAGGAGTATGTAGATTTCTCATCACATTCCTAGGACATTGAGTGTGATTGTAAGTTGGGCAAGATGTGAGAACAGGGATGGACTCCAAAATTGACTAGTTGTGAGATCAATGAGACAAAAAAAATAAGAAAATGTAAGAGGTCTTGAACATGATTAGGCACATATATTCACCCAAGCACATTAAAATAAGACACACAATACCCAAAACCAAGAAGCGTACAATGAAACGACACTTGTCTCTAAGTACGACACTTACTATGTACCTTTGTGACACAAGTGTCACAATGCAACCAAAATGTGTTCTATGTCATAAGAAGTGTCCAAAACACGTTCTAGTGATAAATTAAATCAACTAATTTAAGAGAGTGCACTAGAGCTACTATTGGTGTCCAGGTATGAACAAATTATCCACTCCTTTTACATTAATGTATCAATCCGGGTGTGTATTCTTCTCAAGGCAGCACGCAAGGTATATGCAGGGGACATCAATCCAGCAATACGCAAGGTATATTCAGGGGCCATAAATGTAGGTATGAACAAATTATCCACTCCTTTTCCTACATTAATGTATCAATTCAGGTGAGTATTCTTTTCAAGGCAACATGCAAGGTATATGCAAAGGAAAGGTTATGATCTGTCCTCAACCAAGGGTCCGTGATTGATAATCAAAACATTGCTGAAACAGAAGTAAAATCTCAACTGCAGAACGTAAAAAGGTATTCACAGTTATCTAAGAGATCTATAACAGCGACAAGAAATAAACACAACAATAGAAAATACACACAACAAAAGGAAACACACAACACCTGATCAGAAGAGCGGGCCCAGCTCTTTGATCAGGGCTGTGTTACTCACAGCGAGCGATAGATCAACAAAAGGGTATATCTTATTAATCTGAATAATTTTGTTACAATACCATATAGGGTCCTCCTTTGATACAGGAATGACCCATATTTTTATACAATACAAAGGACAATAATTCTCCTCAAAACGTGGCAACTATATGCCCCAAAGATATACATCAGTTGTATCGTAGCACTAACACCGAGAGAGCAAGAACAGGAATGGTCAAAAACGACTTGAGAGAAGTTGAAATTAGTTATGCTGCTTCGTCGTGATCAATCAATTGTTGTAAATTGCGGAACTGTTGCGATATACTGTGCGGTCAACACCTGCCCTCCATAATCTGCAACCATCACAAGTTTTAGTGGTTTGTGTAGGTAGAAAACTTCATAACTCTATTTCATTAATTAAATATCCCAAGAGATGATAAAGGGGAATTACCTCATAATGTTACACAATAAATATATGTGAATGAATGCAAAAATGATGAAAAGAGGGGTGGAAATGCAGGGAAAAGATAGGCCAATTTGGTGCCCAACAGCTAACTCTAGAAGTGTGCCAAGGTGATCTTAAGATGTGTGAAAACAAGTGAAAGTGACACATACAAGAGTTAAAGTGACACAAAAAGTGATGCATGCAAAACAGGTAAAAGCAACACTTATGAAGGTAAGAATAAGTGAGAACAACCCTTTAATCTAAAGGAAATGAATAAAGAAACACATGCAAAAGAAAAAGAAAGAAAAATCCACTTTTGCAAAAGTGAAAGCAAACAAAAATGACAGTAATGAAAGTGAAATCAATACTTACGAAAGCAAAAGTGCACAAAATCGAAACTTGAGAAACTCACCTGAAGGATAGTATAGTTTCAACTAGGAGTGAGATAATTATCCTTCTGCTGTAAAGTGCATAAATATTGAAAGTGAAAGATGACTATGAAAAGAGATTTGAGTTAGACTCTTTATACAAGGAGTGCATACAAGAGTGAGGTGGTTTCCACCAAGAGGTGTGACAATACTAACTAAAATAATTTCACTCTTAATTTCAATTAGAATTTCACACTGACTGTGAATAAGGACTGCTTAGTCACTGCCCCTAACAACTACGTAGTCACTATCCTCAAGGATTGAAAAATTTCTAGGAGTTGTGTAATTCCTATATTCAAGGGTATACACTGACTATTTGACTTGCTAGAAAGGGGTGTTCTTATGAATGCATCAAAGGCTAAGCACGTGTAAGCAAGTGGTTTCAAACTTAGAGTCTTTAGAAAGAAATTAGCCGATCATGAAGTAACTATGAAAAACTTGAAATGGTAGATCATAACATCACAAGGAGGCTCCATAGTTCAAGTGTAGGCAAAATATTGGAGGTTGTTTGTCATAGAGACAAAAAGATCATATTATAACTAAGACTTAACCATATTCCTCTACTGAAAAGGAAAATTTACCTAATTGAATTTTTGAAGCATGTGGATTGTTATGTCTCTCTATTTTTCCCAACTTCTTATTCCACATCAAATATGAAAAAACAATAAATAAATTTTGGACCAAGATGAAAGGACTCTTCAGGAAGTAGGATGAGCTATGAGCACATCGGTTGGAGAATGATCCCATTATCTTGAGATTGAGTAGCTTTGAAACTATCCAATATTTCTTCACCAATTGTAAATCAATAGTTTAAAATCAAATTATTTTTCATAGGAAAGAAAGAAGAGAAATGATTCTCTCAATTTTTTTCCAAACTAGGCCCTAAATACTTAGTTTTTGTTTCTACCTTCCATGCAACAAAATATACATTTAGAGCTACCTAGAAGAAGCTTTCATTGGATTATTTTTCTGTCTCTCACCCATGAGTAGGATAAACTTGTTCAAATTGGTTCCCCAAAAAAAACAAAGCTGCATGCACTTGTTACAAATGAAGTGTGTGTTGAAGCCCCGAAAATCGGGTCTACAACAAGGCGGATAACCATTTGGTCCGGACCTTGGTTAGCAGCTCCTTTTCTGTTTGGTATAGTGGGTCCGACTAGGGATATGGGACCAGTTTCCCAATATGTGTGTGTGTGTGTGTGTTGAGAATTGATATTTCCTTTCTAGAGGTTCCTAAGTAAAATGCTTTATTCTAAATCTAATCTAATGACATGCAATTGTGTTCTAATAAACAGAAATATCTAATTCTAAGTAACCCGGGATGTAAACTTTCCGTTATGCGATCTAAAATGATTTCAAATAACAATTGGTAATAAAGATCATTCAACTATTATGAGAAAAGAATTCAATGAAAATAAACCACTTCGTATAAAAAGTTAGACGAAACAGTTGTGAAAAACATATCGCATAATAAGTTATTTATCTATTAAGCATAAATAAATAGCTATCACCATACAGAAGTGCCAAATGATAACTCAAACATTCACGCATCAATACATAAAAAACTAAACATTTATTACTTTAACACAAAGGCAGAAATATTTAAGAGATAAAAGTACCATTTATATCTAGTTATACTCATGGGATTCAAGCAATAATGATTTATCTCTTCTTAATTCAACATCCACTAAGAGTACAAAAGTGCAACATCAGTAGTAGATATTAAATGCAGATATCAATAAATCATGTTCCATTCATTCATCAAAACCTCCTCAGAGGGTGCAAAAGTGCATGTTCTGAGGACAAGTTTTTGACAAATTTTAGGACCCTTCTCTAAATGCATGAGAAGGGTTTAAATACTACTAACTAAATCTAAAAATAATTTATTACAAAAATGTAGGATACGGTTTAAATGACCATCCTCATTTTAGGCAAAAATAAAGAAAAATAAATACTAACACTGAATCTAAAACTAAAACTAACAAATAACTATTTGTGTATATGTTCCTTGAAATCGCAAGCGTTTAGCATTTGCTTGAGGAGAGTCGGTTGGCCGACTTCTGCCTTTAACTATCCTGCAAAAACGGAATCGGCAAGAGCTGGCGCCATCTTCTAGACATAATTCATGATACATTTGAGAGTCATGCACTCACTGTGTGGCTTTACCAAATATGCCCAGTAAGAATCATAATTCAACTTAGTTAATCTTTTGATTGATTCTGCCTTTTCTTGAGCCTTCTATCTCCAGCCTGTCTGCAGCTGATGTACTTTTGGTAGATATCCTGGAGTGGTTTCTGAGATCAGATTTTCCCTGTGTAAATTTTCATTGATGCAGTCCATGACACAGTTTGCTGTTGTGGCTGTTTCTTCTACCGCTTGTTCTGCTTTCCTGATTTGTGCATCCCACTTGTTAAAGAGTATTTATTTGTGAGTGTTGTTGATTATTGGTGTGCTTGCCCTTTTCCCTTCCTATGTTTCCTACCAAGCCAGATATTCAGTAACTCTTTTATCAAATAAATCGTAATCATGTCGTAATTCCACAACTTGATTAGTAATTTTATCACTTATTTCGCAATAAGAGTTCCACTGTGATATTCTTTGACACAACGCTTCATGTTGTTGTAGTATTTCATCATTTAAGGAAATGGATTCTGTGACGAATTCTATAAGCTTAGGATCATCCTTGTGCATCTCTTGGATAACCTGTAATGGTTTTTCTCTTTCGGTCAAACTATTCTGGTATCCTATCTGCATTTGTTGGAAGTCCTGATGTAATCTTTCAAGATGCTTTTGTGTTTCGTTGTTAGGTGTTGACTTGTTGAAGCTGTAACTGCAAAACATGTATTTGATCTTCTTTCTCTTTCAGTAGTTGTTGTACCTCAGATGCTTTATCAATGGTTGCAGAGGCATATGCTCCTACGATCTGGGATAATTTGGTGAGATTTTCAGTGGGATTGGTGGTAGGATCTTGCCATAGGATGTCTAATTGCTCTACATCATGAGAGAGCACGTTTCCAATCTCCTTTTCTTTCTTTGTCTTCTCACCACCGCCTTATGTTGTGGACTATAAAATACATCAAGAGGAGGAATTTCCTCTATTTTGAGCATAAGTTCAGAGGATGGGGTAATGGGAATATGTTCCATTTCTGAGACATTGTTAATTGTTTCGATGACTATATCTTTTGTTTCTTGTACATTACTCTCAGGTGTCTTTATCCTCTGTCCCTCAATATTGATCAAGTCATTGAATGTCTCCCATTCTTTATCTATCTCGGTTCTCACTAATGGTAGTTGTACGATGAGAGAGGGAGGATCTAGCTGTGGAGAGGTCAAAACCTGCTGCTGTGGGAGCTCCTTTGATTGGGTAGTATCCCTTACTGACCCTTTGCTTTTATCATGGTCACTCACGGACCTCTTAGAGTGTTCTGATATTTCTCTCCTGGATTTAGATTTAGATCTATCTGTGCCTGAACTCCTGTTGAGATTAATACTGGGAGTTGGTTCCCTTACAGGTTCCAATCGTAATTTATCCAAAGGGATATTAGCTAACCTCCTTTCCTATATATCTTGAACTCTTGAAATTCTGCTGGGGGAAATCACATTTGGGCCAAATGCAGAACTTCTTTAAGCGTACTTTTCTATTGGAACATGTCATCAAAAAGATCATCTTCTTTAGAAAACACCTTTATTTTGACAGCAGTAGTGAAATTTTTAGCAATATCATGAGGGTCAAACGGTCTTCCTGTAAATTTGAACAATCGCAGACATGTTATGTTGTTTACTTCTTTGAATGCATGTCCTACATCAAACAGTGAAAAGGCCTCACATGCCACAGGAAATTGTTGCCAAATGGCCTTCTTCTTATCCTTCAAATCTTTAGTCATAGCTCCTTCTCTGTAGGTTTGATAAGTAATCTCTCGTGATAGTAGTTTATCAGGAACATATAAAGGTAAGACATGAGGAGAAGCGAGACTTCCGAATACCCTGACATATGTAAATAGTTCTTCTCCAAACCATCTCGCGACAAGGAGTATATCGACCTCTGCTTCGGGAGAAAATCTTGGAGCGTCTTTAAAATACAACATTTTGTACAGAGGCAACATGATTCCATGAAAAATCTTATAGAAATGCGGAGTGAACTTTGAATCCCACAATTATTTGTGATAAACATGAACGGGCAGGGGATCTTGAGTCGTCCATTTCCAACCCATTAAAGGAAACTTGGAAATATAACAGATCGCATCCATCACATATGCAGATAAGTAGAAAGGGGGATAAATTCTCTGAGACATATTTCTTTTATACCGGTAATTCAAAATGGTTGTGGCTAAGTTGTCAAACAATATCTTAGCCCAATCTACAACAATAGCATTAATTGCGGCATCCAATAATGGTAGCCATTTAGATGAAAATTTTTCATTGCCTGGCTTCCCAAAAAGTATACAGAGCATAGCAGTAGCAAAGCAATACGGGGAGGTAAGAGAACTAGTATTGTACATACCATGCTTATCCTTTTTTAGTGGTGCATCCCTTCTTGACCAGTCCTTGGTGCATTCTGCTAGATCTTCATTTTCCTTAGAAAACTTCTCCATGAACTGTTTGTTATAAGTCACCGGTGGCTCTTGTAAAAATAGCTTCAGATCTTATGGAGTGAACGAGTTAATGAGTCCTTGGCCCTGAGTCTTAAATTGTCTATTTGTGATGTCAGCGTTCTCTAGTACCCATTTAACCATGTCTGTGTATGGAAGAATTTTGGGCCTCGCCGCTATTCGGTGTAAGAACGAGCAAGCTAGCTCTGTAGTAGACGCCTCAGAAGACCCATGTGAACCTATAGTAGTTGTAACCTCCATCATTTTAGGATTTTCTTCCTCAAGTAGATTGTACATGCCTTCCCAAGTAGTAATACCAGCATCTTTGTTACAGGCGGTGTCTGTATACAAGGGCGTCATTTCTTTGTCTTCAGAATCAGAGCTTTGCCCTTTTTTCCCATTATATCCTGAACACTGTTTTGTGTAGTCCTCTGCTCTTTGTTCCTGCAGTTTACAAATGAGGTGAGAAAAAGGTGACGAGAAAACTTTAAATGTTGAAGACATATAAAATATACCACCTTACGTGAAATGGCTCTTCGATCAGAACAAAACCATATTTCATTAATGATTGCCAACTAACTCATTGATTATCGTTAACGCGCATAACCAGGTCTCGGTTTATGGGAAAAAGCTTTTTCGAACAATGAGCCCTAGAGATCTGCGATAAGGCGATTTGTGACTTGCTTTGCAATATCGCAGATCGCTATATCGCAATATCGCTATACTGCAATAGCATTATATCGTAACATATGACAATCATCTGTTAATGTGTTTTCTGCAAGATGTGATTTGTGATATCGCATATCGGTGGTTTGAGGTATTTCAGCATAAATAATGTTTGAAGCATGCGATGCGATGAATGTTTTTAGTGTGTAGTTTCACATCGCGATCTCGCAATTTTAGAGTTCCGCTTGTAAGGAGTTATCTATTGTCCTTTTTGCGATGCGATATATCTTTTAAGGAATGATATTATCCTAACTTATCATAAAACTTAAGCTTTTTAGATTTTTTGAGGGTATTCTCCTAAGTTTATGATAGTAAGTTTTATTGAAAAAGAAAAAACGACAAGCACTAATCGAATTTTTAGTTTTTTATAAGGGTCCCCACTTATTAGTATTAGTGATAAAACTAAATAATAAGGGGGGTTGTTGTTGGCCACAACAATTGGCGATTCACTTGGAAGAACTAGTTATCTCTGCTTTTCTTTTGAATTTTCTAAACTTCCAAAACAGAAAATTTTCTAGAAAATCAAACTTTATTATAGAGAGACAAAGTACATCATGCTTTTATCTGTTAATGATATTTTTTTTCTTCTATATTTAACTTTGATTATTTACTTCCTCAAGCTAGTTATTGTATCTACATCAGTCACTACTTGGTTTATAAAGATAAAAACAAAGCCTTCTCTGTAAATCAGTTTTAAATATGCTCATTTGTTGTAGGTAGAGCCTCTCCTGCCAGCAGGCGTTTATAGCCTCGACAGGGTTACCTGTTACCCAGCAATGATCTTGTATCCTACTTAGAGAAATATACGATTTTCAAAGAGAAATCCATATCCACACTTATTGCTTTCATTTTATTTTAACCCTTAAAGAACAATGTCTTGGTTTGGTAGCCAATTTATGACAGTGCCACTCACTTGATTTATAACTTTGTTGAACAAGTTGGCTCGTGATGAGACCCCTTGTCTTTTGATTGCAACAATCTTGAGTCATTGCCCTGTTTTAGTATGCAGTATTGGCAAAGTCAGCGAGCTATAACATCTATGATCATGATAAGTCAGCTCGTGATGAGACCTCTTACTCTTTAAGTTAAATTGTATCATTGGATTATTCCCTGAAAGTTGTAATTCCCTAGGTGTGGAGGAAGTCATTGTTTCCTTAAGATAGCTCTAGATGACAATGGTAGAGTTTTTTGGAAAGAGCTTTTCTACAGAGAATCTTCGTTTTTTATTGATACCTTTCATTGGACTGATATAAAACAATTTCCCACTAAAGGTCACTTTTTTTTCAAAATTTACAAGATTGAAACTAGTATCATTTCCAAGTCTAGAGCGTTTAACTGTGTCTTTCAATAATAATGATCGATTTTATAAAAGAATTCTTTTTATACAAGCGAAAAAGCAAAATCTAAAAGAGATACTTGTCTTTTTTGTGAATTCAAAATGTAACCATTTACAGCCGGTTTTATTTATGAAAATAAAGGAAAACTAATCTACAAAAATAGAAGAATGATCTCCTATGGAAAGTATTTTTTGAGGATTTGTCTGTTAACAGGTAAAGACTCTCTTTTTCCTGTTAAATCTTGTAACATAAAAGTAGATGGACCTATAACTTATGTGATCTAGAAAGGGCCAAGCCACATTCGTTGAAATTTCGTATGTTTCCCTTTTTCCTCATGAGCCTTGTCCCATTTTAAAACTAGATCTCCCATCTGAAAATCCTTTCCGGCTATCATGTTTGAATCAAAAGAAGCTTTTACTAATGCTTGGTGGTGAGCATCAGTTATTTTGGCCTGTTCTTGTTGCTCTTCTAGCTTAATTATTTCCAACTGTCTTAGTTGTAAGGAAGAAGTTGGTGCTTCATCAATATATTGAACTAAGGCCAAAGAGGCAATTGCTAGATGAGTTGGAAGAACCACTTCTTTACCATAAACTAAATTAAAGGGAGAAGTGCCAATGGAGGCTTTCTGCGTTATTCGATCTGCCCATAAAGCATATATTAAAGACTTGTGCCAATTTTTGTGATTTTGATCAATGGTTCGCTTAATGATTCTGATTAAATTTTTATTTGTAGATTCAGCTAATCCATTCCCTTGTGGGTAATAATTGGAAGAGTACTTAAGTTTAAAACCTCTTTTGAGTGCAAATTCAGTGATAGCATTCCCAGAAAAATACGATGCATTATCAAACATTAAAGCAGAGGAAAACCAAACCTGGTGATTATGAACTGATCTATGAACTCAATGATGTGTTCAGCATTAGCCATCTTGAGAGGAATTGCTTCTACCCATTTAGTAAAATAATCTGTTGCCGTAAGGATATACCTATGTTGTTTAGAAGAGTGAGGAACAATCTCACCTATTATGTCCAATCCCCATTGATCAAAAGGTTGTTCAATATTGACTGGTTGCAGTGGCAGTGATGGTTTCTTTTGCCTCCCCGCAGCAGTTTGACAAACTTGCCATTTCCTTATGTAGTTATGCGAGCCTTTGAATAGTGTGGGCTAGTAATAGCCTGCGGAGAGGATTTTATGTGTAGTAGCATCTCCAGCATAATGTCCGCCTGCTAGTCCATCGTGGAGTTCTTGCAAGACTTTTTTAGCTTCAGATTTCTCAAGACATCTAAGGAGAGCAGAATCATAATTCATTTTAAAAAACACATCATTCACGAGCTAATATTGTTTAGCCTTCAACCTTAGAGCTCTTTTCTTGGTGTAATCAAGTTTGGAGGAACATATCCATTCTTTAGATAAAATATGATATCAGCGTATAATGATTCAACATCGTTTAGGCTTACCTCGTACATTTGTATCTCTGTAGATGGTATTTCAGAAATAAGCGATGCTCCAGCTAGAATTTTGCAAAAAACTTGACCTTTTACAATATTTGTTGGTTTTATTTATACATCATATTCTTGTAAGTCAGCCACCCAATTAGCTCTTTTCTCACCCACATCTTTCTGTACTAAGAGATTTCTTACCACTGGAAACGATACTATGATTTTTGTATGAGTTTTAAGCAGAAAGGGTCTGAAATATTTAATTGCTTTAAAAACATCGTACACTTGTTTCTCTATGTCTGAATAATTTAACTCAACTCCCTGTAGATTTGAACTGAAAAAAGAAATTGGGGCTTCTGCCTTGTCTTGATTCGCTTGAGTGAGTATCGTAGCATATGATCTATCATAGGAAAATGTATATAAAATGAAAGGAATGGAAAATTTTGGTGTTGCTAAAGATGGAACAGTAATAATTGCTTGTTTGATCAGATTGAATGCTTCATATTCGTCTTGGCCCCATTTGAAAATTGAATTCTTTTTAATCATTGCTTGTAAAGGAGATACGATCCTTGAGAAACCTGGAACAAATCTCTTTACAAAATTAATCTGGCCAAGGAAAGATTGCATAGCTTTCTTGTTGTGAGGTAGAGGTATTTCGGAAATCTCCTTGATTCTGTTAGGATCAATATGAATTCCAGATTTTGATACTATGAATCCAAGAAGTTTTCCTTTGCTTAATGAAAAAAAAAAAATTTCAGGTTAAGTGAAATTCCACACCTTTGACAATGCTGGAAGATCTGTTTTAAGTCTCTAAGATGATTGCGTCATTTCTTGGAGCATACAGGTATATCATCCAAGTAGATTACTACTGATTTGTTTACTAATCCCTTAAATTCAATGTTCATGGCCCTCTGAAATGTGGCACCAACATTAATTAGACCAAAAGGCATCTTTTGATATGCATAAGTGCCCCATTTGGTTCTGAACGTGGTCTATAATTGATCATCGGGATGGACCAACACTTGGTTGTAGCCAGAGAAACCATCCAAGAAGGACATTAATTCTGATCCTGCGACTGCCTGCAGTATTTGCTCCATGGGAGGTAAAGGAAAATTATCTTTTTGGCAGGATTTGTTAAGATTTCGAAAGTCAATGCAAATTCTAATGTCTTTGTTCTTCTTTCTAACGGGAACCATGTTGGAAACCCATTTAGAATGTCGAACAGGAAAAAGGATCTTGGCTTTCAATAACTTATTGAGCTCAAATTTGATCTGGTTTTCTAGATTGGGATGGATCTTTCTCAGCTTTTGCTGGACAAGTTTTTCATCGTTTAACATTGGGATAATATGTTGGATGATAGAAGTGTCGTAAGTTTTGAGTTCATCATAGTTCCAAGAAAAGACACTTTTGTATTGTTTCAAAAGACGAATGTACGCTAATTTTTCTTCAGGAGCTAGGCCAAGGCCTAGGTTGATATTCTGTGGCTTGGTATCAGTTCCTAGATTTACTAATTCATAATTCAAAGTTTAACTTTGCAGTTTTGAATTGGTAGATCTTTTGAATCGGTATTTCAAATCATATAGGTCTTCTAACTTGACTACTGACTTTGGAATAGCATTGTTAGTGCTTTCTTGTTGCAATTGTCTGTCATGTTGGTCCTCATCAATTATCTGATTGGTGTAAGATCCTTCAGATGTGAGGAAACTTATAATATCAGGATCATCGTTGAAAATCCACCAATTGGTAATGTTATCAGGAATTGAAGGTCTAAAAATTAATTCGATTGAAAATCGATCATGGCTATAGTCTTATGAGGGAATGAGCTTGGAAGCTACGTTAGCTAAGAGGTCTGCACTAGCATTCTGGAGTCTGGGAGTTGATGAAATATCAAATGCTATAAAGTGTTCGGTCAAATCTTGAACTAAAGATTGGTAATGCCTTAAATGACCTAATAAACAATGTATAGTATTGTGTACATGTCTGATTACAATTTCAGAATCTTCGAAAACTTGTAGATATTTGATGTCTAATCTGATTGCTTTATATAATCCTTGGACTAAAGCCTCGTATTCTGCGGTATTATTAGTGCAATCGAACTCGAGTCTACAAGTTAGCATATTTTTGTTTCCTTCTGGTTTGATTAACACGCATCCTGCTCCTGCTCCTTCGTTAGACTTAGAACAGTAAAAAAATAACTTCCAAAATAAAGATTTATTTACAGGACTATCTATAAAATTAATACATTTAGAATCATCTATTTGAGAAAAAATTTCTACTTGAGATAAGACAAAATGTTCTAAGTGAGGTGAAGTATGAGCATTAAAATTTTCTAAGAAAGAATCAACCGAATAGTTGCCAATGATATTATTGTTGTATGCTATCGGTTCATTTTCTCCTTCTAGTTCTGTTACGATGTATTTCTTATGTCTTTCTTGCTCAACTTTTATCTGATTTGGTTTACCATCGTAAGGGAGCCACATGTGCGACCAATCAGTTGCAAAGTATCCATGAATTTTTTCCAACCAATCTCTACTAAGAATTAAGCCATAAAATTATGGAATATCTGCAACTAAAATGTCGATAACTTGACATACCTTTGGATTAGATGACAACTTTATGGTAACCTAATTTAATTTTTCGATCATTTCAACTTGTGACCGATCCAGCTGAACTATGCGCACAACAGATTTTTGTGGTTGAATTTTCAACTTTGCACATATTGACTATGGTAAGATATTAGATGAAGCTCCAGAATCCACTAAACAAATATGCAAATTTTTGTTGAAGACTTCATAAGTAAGAAGAAATGGGGGAGTACGAGATCTCGACCTTCCTCCAATTAAAGCGATATCGTTTGGGTCAACTTTATTAATGACATTAGTTGGAGGTCTTCCCATTTCATGGGAAGCTTGAGAGATTACAACGACGGGCAGGTGCAACTAGTACAACATTTAATTATTTCAAAAGTACCTTTTGCTGATGTTTTAAATTTCTCAATTCATAAAAAGTGATGTTAGCCCTAGTCTTTTTCATATCTTCTATGATATTATACTCCATTTCATCCAAAACGATCAGCGTTTTTGATGGAGTTGATGAATTTGTTTGGACTGGGCTTGTTTGAGTCGCTTTTGGTGTCGTTTTTCTGGCTGCGACTTTCCCCTTAGGCATTGAGCTTGCGCTCTTTGACTTAGGAGTAGTTTGAGGAGGATCAAGTTGATTTCTACTTCGATTACTAACCGGCGATGCCTCTTGATCCTCTTCATCAGGGAGGCTGAAATCCCACATACCTTGTACCTCTACAACTTCTTCTTCATCGGTAGGTTCCTCAGTAGCAATTTCCTCTTCTTCTTCTTCTAATTCAAAACTTGTGATAGCATTGGGCGGATTTGAATTGGTCGAAGGGTTTCTTCTATGAGGCTTGTATGGCTTTTTAGAAGAAGTTTCTGCTACTTGTTTTTTAATGTCAACCATTTTGTTAGACATGGTTTGCAGAAATTTCTGCAATCCTTCTAAATCGAATGGATCTTTCGATTGTTTTTTCTTGGGATCTTCCTTAAAAGTAACCTTCTTAGATTTTCGTTCCTCTAAAGCATTTTTCTTTTCTAAGGCAATGATACATTTCTCTACCGCTATTGCTTCCTTTATATTATCAGCTAAAGTTGTTTTGTTAGCCCTATCAACGGAGACCGCTATGTTTGATGGTAAAGCGGAGATGTACCATTCACTTCGCACTTCTTCGCTAGGCTTGGAAGCAGTAGGAATTTTATTTAACAGTTTATTCAAACATGAATTAAAATCTTTGATAGGATCTTTTGACTCGGACCTAAGGTTAGACAGGTCTTTGATCAATGTCGTTGTAGACCTGTCATCACCGAACTTAGTCAAGAATTGTTCTTGAAAGATATCCCAACTAGTGATAGATCCAGACAGTAATGAGAAATACCATGATCTGGCTACTCCTTGCAGAGTATAAGGAAAAAGTTGGACGACAACGTCTTCATTTGTAACTCCATTAAGATTTATGGATAACATAAAGTTATTTATATGTTCTTCCGCTAGCATGCTTGCTTCAGGATTAAACTTAGGCAGCCATTTTTCAGGATGGGCCGGTATCTGACTCAAGGGCGCAGGCATTAAGACTGCCCTTGGTTTATTCCATGGATATTGGGCCATCACTAAAATACTAATAGAGGAAAGCACAAAAGATGATCCCTGTGGTTGGGAAGATGAGGATATTACGATTCCATATGATTGAGAAGGAGATGTGGAAGTTCCGATGGACTGGTGGACGATAATCTGAAGTGGAGGGGTGGATGGTTGACTTCGCGGTGGGGAGGTTGAGATGGATGACGATGATGAAAGAGTCTTGCTATCAGACCCTTTAGGTGATTTCCTTGCTCTCTTCCTTGTAGGTAGAGGTAACTCGGTTGGCTGAACACCAAACTTTTCGCTCTTTAATCTGGTGAGAGGATGAGCAGGGATATATTGTGAAGTCACGTTGCCTTGAGATATATCAGATCTTTGGGGTGATATAGAAATGAATTAGAGATTCAACGTTCAATAGTAGATTCCTCTGAAATGTCAGGGTTTGTGGCAACGGTTGTTGTTCTTTCGACTTCTTGCTCTAGATTTAAATATTCTAAGTGCGATGGAGAAGTCAGGGGAGATGGCGAGGGTCATTTACTCTCAGAATGGTATTTAGATTTAGACTTACTTACCATTCACAGTTCGGGGCCCTCCTTCTAGCACCAAATATGTTGAAGCCCCAAAAATCGGGTCTACAACAAGGGGGATACCCACCCGATCTGGACCTTGGTTAGCAGCTCCTTTTCCGTTTGGTATAGTGGGTCCGACTGGGAATATGGGACTAGTTTCCCAATATATGTGTCTGTGTGTTGAGAATTGATATTTCCTTTCTATAGGTTCCTAAGTAAAATGCTTTATTCTAAATCTAATCTAATGACATGCAATTGTATTCTAATAAACAGAAATATCTAATTCTAACTAACCCGGGATGTAATCTTTCCGTTATGCGACCTAAATAAAGATCATTCAACTGTTATGAGAAAATAATTCAATGAAAATAAACCACTTCGTATAAAAAGTTAGACGAAACAGTTGTGAAAAACATATCGCATAATAAGCTATTTATATATTAAGCATAAATAAATAGCTATCACCGTACAGAAGTGCCAAATGATAACTCAAGCATTCACGCATCAATACATAAACAACTGAACATAAATATTACTTTAACATGGAGGTAGAAATAGTTAAGAGATAAAAGTACCATTTATAACTAGTTCTACTCATGGGCTTCAAGCAATAATGATTTATCTCTTCTTAATTCAACATCCACTAGGAGTAGAAAAGTGCAACATCAGTAGTAGATATTAAATGCAAATATCAATAAATCCTATTCCATTCATTCATCAAAACCTCCTCAAAGGGTGCAAAAGTGCATGTTCTGAGGACAAGTTTTTGACAAATTTCAGGACCCTTCTCTAAATGCATGAGAAGGGTTTAAATACTACTAACTAAATCTAAAAATAATTTATTACAAAAATGTAGGATACGATTTAAATGAACGTCCTTATTTTAGGCAAAAATAAAGCAAAATTAATACTAACACTGAATTTAAAACTAAAACTAACAACTAACTATTTGTGTATCTGTTCCTTGAAATCGCAAGCGTTCAACATTTGCTTGAGGAGATTCGGTTGGCCGACTTCCGCCTTTAGCTGTCCTGCAAAAACAGAATCTGCAAGAGCTGGCACCATCTTCTCGGAAAAATTGATGACACATTTGAGACTCATGCACTTGGTGTGTGGTTTTACCAAATATGCCCAGTAAGAATCCCAATTCAACTTAGTTAATCTTTTGATTGATTCTTCCTTTTCTTGAGCCTTCTGTCTCCAGCCTGTCTGCAGCTACTGTACTTTTGGTAGATATCCTGGAGTGGTTTCTGAGATCAGATTTTCCCTATGTAAATTTTCATTGATGCAGTCAATGACACTGTTTGCTGCTGTGGCTGCTTCCTCTGCCACTTGTTCTGTTTTCCTTATTTGTGCATCCCACTTCTTAAAGCATATTTCTTTGTGAGTGTCGTTGATTATTGGTGCGCTTGTCCTTTTCCCTTCCTCTGTTTCTTGCCAAGCTAGATATTCAGTAACTATTTTATCAATTTAACTGTAATCATGTCGTAAGTCCACAACTGGATTAGTAATTTTATCGCTTATTTCGCAATAAGTGTTCCACAGTGATATTCTTTGACACAACGCTTCCTGTTGCTGTATTATTTCATCATTTAAGGATATTGATTCTGTGACGAATTTTGTAAGCTTAGGATCATCCTTGTGCATCTCTTGGATAACCTATAATTGTTTTTCTCTTTCGGCCAAACTATTCTGGTATCCTATCTGCATTTGTTGGAAGTCCTGGTGTAATCTTTCAAGCTGCTTTTGTGCTTCATTGTTAGTGTTGGCTTGTTGAAGCTGTAGCTACAAAACCTGTATTTGATCTTCTTTCTCTTTCAGTAGTTGTTGTACCTCAAATGTTTTATCAATGGTTGCAGAGGCATATGCTCCTGCGATCTGGGAAAATTTGGTGAGATTTTCAGTGGGATTGGTGGTAGGATCTTGCCATAGGATGTCTAATTGCTTTGCATCATGAGAGAGCATGTTTTCCAATTTCCTTTTCTTTCTTTGTCTTCTCACCACCGCCTTATGTTGTGGACTGTAAAATACATCAAGAGGAGGAATTTCCTCTATTTTGAGCATAAGTTCAGAGGATGGGATAATGGGAATATGTTCCATTTCTGAGACATTGTTAATTGTTCATGTGACTATATCTTTTTTTGCCTATACATTACTCTCAGGTGTCTTTATGCAATGTCCCTCAATATTGATCAAGTCATTGAATGTCTCCCATTCTTTATCTAGCCCGGTTCTAACTGATGGTGGTTGTACGATGAGAGGGGGAGGATCTAGTTGTGGAGAGGTCAAAACCTGCTGCTATGGGAGCTCCTTTGATTGGTCAATATCCCTTACTGACCCTTCGCTTTTATCATGGTCACTCACGGACCTCTTAGAGTGTTCTGACATTTCTCTCCCAGATTTAGATTTAGATCTATCTGTGCCTGAACTCCCACTGAGACTAATACTGGGAGTTGGTTCCCTTACAGGTTCCAATTGTAATTTATCCAAAGGGATATTAGCTAACCTCCTTTCCCTGTATATCTTGAACTCTTGAAATTTTGTTGGGGGAAATCGCATTTGG
The DNA here is from genome assembly GCA_000404065.3 of Pinus taeda. Taxonomy (NCBI): domain Eukaryota; kingdom Viridiplantae; phylum Streptophyta; class Pinopsida; order Pinales; family Pinaceae; genus Pinus; species Pinus taeda. The sequence goes on from APFE030789100.1 coordinate 145,479, forward strand.
GCCGAATGCAGAACTTCTTTAAGCATACTTTTCTGTTGGAAAATGTCATCAAAAAGATCATATTCTTTAGAAAACACCTTTATTTTGACTGCAGTAGTGAAATTTTTAGCAATATCATGAGGGTCGAATGGGCTTCCTGGAAATTCGAACAATCGTAGACATGTTATGTTGTTTACTTCTTTGAATGCATGTCCTACATCAAACAGTGAAAAGGCCCCACAGGCCACAGAAAATTGTGGCCAAATGGCCCTCTTCTTATCCTTCAAATCTTTAGTCATACCTCCTTCTCCACAGGTTTGATAAGCAATCTCTCGTGCCAGTAGTTTATCAGGAACATATAAAGGTAAGACATGGGAGAAGCAAGACTTCCGAATACCTGACATATGTAAACAGTTCTTCTCCAAACCATCTCGCAACAGGGAGTATATCGACCTCCGCTTCGGGAGAAAATCTTGGAGCGTCTTTATCATACAACATTTTGTACAAAGGCAACATGATTCCATGACAAATCTTATAGAAATGTGGAGTGAACTTGGAATCCCACAATTCTTTGTGATAAACATGAATGGGTAGGGGATCTTGAGTCGTCCATTTCCAACCCATTAAAGGAAACTTGGAAATATAATAGATCGCATCCATCACATATGCATATAAGTAGAAAGGGGGGTAAATTCTCTGAGACATAGTTCTTTTAGACCGGTAATTCAAAATGGTTGTGGCTAAGTTGTCAGATAATATCTTAGCCCAATCTACAACAGTAGCATTAATTGTGGTATCCAATAATGGTAGCCATTCAGATGAAAATTTGTTAATGTCTGGCTTCCCAAAAAGTCTACAGAGCATAGCAGTAGCAAAGAAATACGGGGAGGTGAGAGAACCAGTATTGTACATACCATGCTTATCCTTTTTTAGTGGTTCGTCCCTTCTTGACCAGTCCTTGGTGCATTCTGCCAAATCTTCATTTTCCTTAGCAAACTTATCCATGAACTATTTGTGATAAGTCGCCTGTGGCTCTAGTAAATGATATATTAGCTTCAGATCTTGTGGAGTGAATGAGCCAATGAGACCTTGGCCCTAAGTCTTAAATTTTTTGTTTGTGATGTCAGTGATGTCTAGTACCCATTTAACCATGTCTGTGTATGGAAGAATTTTGGGCCTCGCCACTATTCATCGTAAGAACGAGCAAGCTAGCTCTGTAGTAGACTCCTCAGAAGACCCATGTGAGCCTTCAATAGCTGTAACCTCCATCATTTTGGGATTTTCTTCCTCAAGTAGATTGTACATGCCTTCCCAAGTAGTAATACCAGCATCTTTGTTACAAGCAGTGTCTGTATACAAGGGCGTCATTTCTTTGTCTTCAGAGCTCGGAGCTTTGCCCTTTTTTCCCATAATATCCTGAACAGTGTTTTGTGTAATCCTCTGCTCTCCATTCCTACAGTTTATAAATGAGGTGAGAAAAAGGTGACGGGAAAGCTTTAAATGCTGAAGAGATATAAAATATACCACCTTATGTGAAATGGCTCTTCGATCAGAACAAAACCATATTTCCATTAATGATTGCCAACTAACTCATTGATTATCATTAACGCGCATAACCAGGTCTCGGTTTATGGGAAAAATATTTTTCGAACAATGAGCCCTAGAGATCTACGATAAGGTTATTTGCGACTTGCTTCGTAATATTGCAGACTGTTATATCGCAGATTTCTATATCGCAATATCACTATATTGCAATATCGCTATATCGTAACATATGACAATCATCCGTTAATGTGTTTTCTGCGAGATGTGATTTGCGATATGCGCCATCGCATATCGTATATCGGCGGTTTGAGGTTATTTCAACGTAAATAATGTTTGAAGCATGTGATGCGATGAATGTTTTTAGTGTGTAGTTTCGCATCACGATCTCGCAATTTTAGAGTTTCGCTTGTAAGGAGGTATCTATTGTCCTTTGTGCGATGCGATATATCTTTTAACGAATGATCTTATCCTAACTTATCATAAAACTTACGCTTTTTAGATTTTTTTAGGGTATTCTCCTAAGTTTATGATAGTAAGTTTTATTGAAAAGGAAAAAACGACAAGCACTAATCGAATTTTTAGTTTTTTATAAGGGTCCTCACTTATTTAGTATCAGTGATAAAACTAAATAAGAAGGGGCGTTGTTGTTGGCCACAACAGGAAGTATGAACAAAAATAAACATAAAAAAAAATTCAAAGGCAATAAACACCAATCTTAAAAAAAATTATACAATCCAAAATCTACATCAAAGTCCTCCAACTCTAAAACTAGGAAAATAAATAAGGAGAAGGAGATATGTGCTTATTTCAAGAAACCAAATCATGAAGAACATGCATACTTGAGGAAACAAATCAATTAGGTCACCTATTTTATTGAGATGCATAATATCAATGTACTTGATAATATCAAGAAGAAATATAAGAAATATGAGAACCAGAAGATGATAAAAGGAAAGGAAAGGAAATAGGTCATGCACTTGTTCCTATATCATCCACATTATCTACATGGATTCTTGATTTAGAAGTCTCAAGCCATATGTTTTCATCATTAGAATATTTTCTTCTTTAGATCCAACATGATTCCTACCATCTTAGTGGGAGATAATACATGAGTTTAGATATGTTAGAAAGGAACTATTGATTTAAATCATGAGAATTTATAGAATGTATAATATATACATTCCTTGTCCATAAAACCTCTTTCCATCTATTAGATCACAGATATAGGTACTAGCAAGTGAGTTGAGTTCACACTTGATTCAATATTCATTACAAAAATTCCTAATGGAACAAAGGTTGTGGTTTGGAATGTAGGACATTAGTCTAGGTTGTATGTCTTTTCTAATTTCATTCCAAAATATCCCTCTACTATACTTCTAAAATATTGTGATGAAATAAGTAGGTTTTGGCATGAAATATTTAATCAATTTAACTATTTATATTTGCAACAACTCAAAAAGTAGGGTATGGTGGTAGAATTTGCAGATGTTAAGCATTATCATGGTGTATGTCAAGGTTGCATTCTTGGCAAGGATCTAGAACAAGACCTAGAAAATAGAAAGGCATGGAGAGCCTCATTATCCCTTGATATCACATGATTTTTTCCTCGCCCATCCATGGGTAAGGGTATGTATGTTTAGCATTAATTAATGAAAAGTCAAGATACACCTATTTATACTTCCTCAAGTAGAAATAAGAAGTTTTTTAGTGTCTTAGAGACATCAAAGATCTTACAAATAAGTGGTTAAGAAAGGGAATAAATACCTTGCATATAGACAATGGTTTTGGCCAAGGGACGGGGGAGGAGCTCGTGGGTGATGGTTTTTAAATAAATATTTCCAACATTTATGTGTAGATGGAAGTATTTAGTTGCAGTGTACAATTCCTTATACTCCAGAATAGAATGGAAGAATATAACCCTAAAGGAGATGGAAAATTGCATGTTAAAATCCAAGTCCCTCACTCCAAAGATCTGAGTGGAAGCTATCAAATATGTATCCCACACCCAAAACCAAGTTCCTTATAAATAATTGAAGGGAATCTCTCCATTCAAAACTTGGAGTGATAAGCAATTTAGGTTAGTTTGATTTCGTGCATGAGCACACATTCCTTGAAATAAAAGTAGGGCTTTGAAACCCCAAAGTCAAGAGTACATTCCTTTGGGATTTTCTAATAGTATTAATGCTATATCCTACTAATTCATTTCATTGAACTACTTTAATTTGAAATAAGTGTCAAAATTAAAGAGGGCCCCTTACATGAAACTAGGGGAAAATCTACTAAAGAACCAATAAGTGTTAATGATCTAGATCTCAAAAATTCCTCTTTGATTTATTTAGATGGGATTTTAAATTCAGATGAAGAAGAGGTAGATGATGAAATTGACAAACAAGTTGTTGCAGATCTACCACCAAACCACTTTGGGAATATAAAACTTTTGAAGTTATAGGTGATCTAGTTGGGGATCCAATATATATACAGAGGATTTGCTCATAGTTTTAAGATGCTCCACAAGCACTCACTGCTATAGATCCTTCAATACCCATTCATTCTTACATGGTCACTGCTATATATCCATAATGTTATTCATAAGCTACAAATAATCCATATTGGGAGGCTACCATGTATGAGGAGTATGAGTCTAATAAAGAACCAAACTTGGGAGTTGGTTCCCCTAACTCTTGGTAGGAAGCTTATTTAGTGCAAATGGATTTACAAACAAAAATTGTAACAAATGGAATTTTGAGTAAGTATAAACCATGAATTAGATTCTCATAGGTAGAGATCATAAACTAAAATGATGCCTTTGCATATTTTGCAAATATGGATTCCTTGTTGTTGTCCCAATGTTTCTCTCATTGTAATTTAGATCCTAATGTTTGCATGAATCGATAGCTTGATTCTCTACTATTAATAATTATTTATGTAGATGACTTAATAATCATAGAGAATTCAACATCATCCATTATTGTGGGTAAATATATATTGCATGATAGGTTTTCCATGGGTGATCTGGGATTGTTGCATTACTTTCTTAGTCATAATATCACCAAATTTGACTCAAAATTAATATGACACAATCCATATATGCACTACTTTTTCTCACTATACTCTATATTATTGATTGTTATCTACTACAACACATTTTCTTTTAGGATCCAAGCTTGAAGATGGTGGTACCACACTTTTGGTGGATAGTAAACAATATAAACAATTAATTGGGAGTTTGCTTTATCTCACCCACACTAGACTTGAAATACCTTAAATTGTTGAAGTAGTTTCTAGATACATTTATCAAACTTATGAACTGCATTAGAAATATGTAATAAGAATTTACACTATATTAAGGCTACTTACAATTCTAGGATACATTATTCAATAGATTACACTATTGATCTAGTTGGGTACACATATTTTGATTGGAATGAAAATAGCAGAAAACACAACTTTGAGGTTGGCTATGTATTCATTTTTAGCTCAGGTCCTATTTGTTGGTTGATTAATAAGTAATCAACCTTTGATTTATCAACTGATTACAAAGTCTATATATTGTAGTGAATACAACGACATTTAGTTTTTGAATATTCTTACTATGTTTGGTATCAAATATCACCATCCTATAGTCTTTTTGTGCAATAATTAGAGTATGATCAAGATCTCAAGAGATATGGTTTAATAGAAGAGGACCAAGGACATTATGATTCACATGCACTACATTTAAGGGGCGATTTATGATCATATCATTGATTTAAAATATTGTACATCCACAAAACATATTGTACACATCTTTTGGAAGTATCTGTGTCCATATTTTTAAAATGTACAATGTTTCAAACATTGGAAATTTCAAAACTTTGGACACTTTATCAATCTAAAAGTGTTTTTCCTTCATACCTATGTTATCTAGTAATAAAAGGGTATTTCCTAATTAGATAAACATATTGGTAGGGGGTTCCACAAAATAATTTTTTGAAGTTTTTTTAATATCTGGTGAAGGTAGGGGTAATTTTTTATATCCCATAAATGAAAGTGCGTTGTCATAAATTCAATGACTAAAGTCCACATTCTCGGGGGCTATACTTTTATCCTTCACTCTCCTTGATGTTAAAGGTAATATTGCCATAAATCCTAAATTATCCTTCAACCCCTTTATCACACTTTCATCAATTTCATCACATTAATCATATTGATATTTGTAGGTCATTAAACAGATAATTATGGGAGTTTTAAGGTATATAATGGGTCTCCTAAGGAAAATAATAGTAAAAATAATAAAATAAGAGTTATGAATTTTTAAAGGAAAAGAAAGAAAACTAATTTCTCATTTTATTTTCTACCTATGGCCTTATACAGTTTCACAAATTTCAAGTATTATACTTATTATATGTAGAATCATATTATGCATCGAATGAATACCCACTCTACATACTTTTGAGAAGGTCCACATCGATAAAAAAAAAAAAAAAAAAAAAAACAAATATATTAAAAAACATCTTTCAAACACGTATTTTCATGTATTTTGAAAAATTTTCAAGGTGTGTCTATTCAAAACTATGCAAAGTGGTTACTCATTGTATGTGGAATCTGATTTCACTTCCAAGAAGTGTACACACTTGAAATTTGAGTAAATATATAAGGAGATAAGTTAAAAATATTATTAAAAAATTGGTTTTCTTCCTTTTCCCTAAAAACGTATTTACCCCTAGGGATGAAATCATCATCCTTAATCCTATTTGTTCTTTGAAAGTTGATTTTGAATCGAATTTATTTATATGTATTTGCATATCCAATTCTAGTTCATTCCTTTATTCATTTCTTAAGAATTTTCCTTGATCCTGTAGGCTTACAATGGGCCAAATATTGATGCGCGTAATAAAATATTCCCAATAACTACAATTTATAGCTATTAAATTCCATCACCATAAAATATATATTTGATTTTTTAAATTCAGATATGAACTCTATATCCTTCATCATCTTCCATCATGCAAAATAGTTATTTTATCAAGCTAATTCATATATGAATTCCGGATCCTCCAGATTGTATAACTTTATTGTTTATTGAAATCTATAACATTTCCAATCACATATATAAAATAAATATGTTTAGTTCCACATTACATTGATGATAAACTTAACTTAGCAATGGCCACATTTTCATTAAAAGTTTATTTCCTAGTGTATTCTAGGAAGCCATAACGAATTTCATGTGTGTTATTTGTTATATTATTTCCTAAGTTATAATGTTCATAATTTATATTTGAATGAATATATTGTTGTTTCCATGCCCAAAAATGAGTAAAAAATGTATACTTTTCTATTGTTTTTTCTTTAAGATGTCATTATAGAAGTATTGAAAGGATTATTTAATCATATGCACCTTGAGTTAGTAGGGCTCTACATGATAAGCACTAGAGGTGTGATGGATAATGTGACTATCTATATGGTCACTTTAATGTGGTACATCCATAACATATTTCAGATACTCACTATCTAGGTCCCATCTCCCACATTACAACTCGTTGTTTGTATTGTTGGTTACTCCTAAGGAGAAGATCATCTTGGAAAATATTGATGAGGCTCTTCAAGTGACTAACCTGGTTGATATATTTTTTGGATCTTACATCAATGTTCCTTGAATGGATGGCATCTTATCTCTCATATTGGTGAAGGAAATGAAAATATATAGTTCTTTAGTCCCCCAATACATAATTCCAGTGGTTACACTCCATATTTGGATGTTTCTTCAAACAATCTATTACCCAATGTCATCAACTAGTAGCCCTATTTACCTCTAACTATAACCATTTGGGGGTGATTTAGTAGATCATACACTACTCCAACTATAGTGGGTGGAGGTGAATTTAGGAAATTATTATTATTTCTAATGTACAAGTATAAGCCCAAGAGAGATATTCTATTTTATTAAGAAAGTATGGGTGAGTATGCAAGTCCTAGGTTATGGAATAATGATGATCCAGGTGGATATTGGTGGCCACCCGCCAAGTCCACTTGGACCCCCACCATTGTTTCTTTCAGCTTTTCAGTTTCCTTAATTGTAGCACAATTTACTATTTTTAGCAGTTTTCCGGGTCCTGAAATTCCAAAGCCGTTTTGAGGCCCTAAACAATGTTTTTGGGGAAAACTGGGAGCAACATGGGTCCATGGACTGATTTTGCTCTTCCCAAAGTTGTATTTCTCGAATAGATGTTTCTAATGAGATATTTTGCATGTCAAACGAAGATCGTATGCCAAAGTTACGACCCCGGGAAGTTGATGTACCAATTTACCCAAACGGGGCCCACAGTTTGGCGTTTCATCTTCGAAGGTTAGGTTTTTGGATGTTTAGGGTTTTCCATTGTTTCTCAAAAATAAATAGGCCTTCGAGCCTCATTGTAACACAATTCAAAGGCATGTAGCTGCCACATCTCTTCTCAAAGATAAGCTACCATCACCCTAGTTGGTTTATTTCCATTATGTTTGTAATCATATTTCAGTATTTTACATTAATGAACTGAAGTATTTTTTCTACTACATCTTTGTGTTTATGGTTATCTCTATAATTTTTTGCGTTCCTATTTAAATCTGGATCAGTAGTATCAGAGCGATCTGCTTTTTCTATGTTTTTCTTTGCATGTCCCCAATGAGGTCGGGATATAAGGATTTTTTTGTTTGAACTAGTTGAAACTTTGCAAGACCAGCCTCACAAATCCCGACGGCCTCCCATGGAAGATGAAAAGCAAGACGAGGGGGTAGGAGATCCTATCAAAATCTTGCTCGAAGAAGCCCTTGAGCAACAAAGGAATGCAATGATGGACAGTGTTGCCCAGATCCTTCAGTAGCTACCCAGGGGTGATGCATCAGCTTCCAACAACTACTCTGGAAATGCCACATTGTTTAAGGTACAAGTTAATTTTGAAATCCCCATATTCAAGGGTCAAATAGACACAGATGTCGTCAATAAATGGTTAAATCTGCTAGAGGGTTATTTTTTTGTTCATGATTTTTCTAGTTGGGAAATATTATTTTCGCTCTTCTCAAAGCAGCCCCCCATGTCAAGGACTGGTGGGAAACCTACTACAAGCAAAAGGATGAAAGTACAGACTCACTATTTTCAGTCGCATCCACTTGGAATTCATTCTGGGATGCCATCAAGGAGTAGTACTACCCTGTTAGAAGCTATGAGGATCAACACATGAAGTGGACCACGCTGCAGCAGGGAAGGGACCTAGACGTGCCAGAGTTTATCAATATTTTCCATAACCTTTGCACAAAGTTGGGTATCAAGGATTCAGAGCAACATTTGGTACTCAATATTGTGGCTGCCTGCACAAGTACATCCAGGAAGAAACAGAATTCTTGAATATCTCCTCACTCGGCACAGCATACCGATATGTCGTCAAGGTCGAGCAAAAGTTTAAATAGAAGAAGCAAGACTTTGGATCTGCGAACCTAAAGCAAGGGAAAGGTGCCCCCAAACTGTAGAACAAAGGACAAAGCCAAGGCAAGGTGGCCCAAGACAACTTGCCAAAGTTTCAAGCAAAGAACAGCATCGTGAGGCCAAAAAAGGACACAGGAAAGTGGTGTGACTTCCATACAAGCACCACTCACAACACAAGTGAGTGTTGAGCCAAGAAATCACTGGTGACTGAGCTAAAGGTTTCAGAATCAGATGCATGTTCTGACTCTAAGTTAGAACCCGACAAGGGGAATGGCAAAGGGAAGAAGATTATTAATGTGGAGCCCAACGCCACTGTTGCCACCACGAAGATCCAGAAGGAGGAACCCGAAGATCTAGAGGAGGAGGAGCATCTCTTCCACTCCTAGATGTGGGTAAAGGGCTCCCCACTACAATTCATTGTCGACAACGGGAGCCAAAAGAACCTCATTTCGGCAAAGGTCATGAAGTGGCTAGGCTTACCGACCACATCACATCAAAAACCGTACACTATCAGGTGGCTTCACTAAGGACGGGATCTTCACGTGAGCCAGCAGTGTCGCCTTCCATACAACATCAAGCCTTTCACGGATGAGGTATTTTATGACATTGCTTCCCTTGAAGTTTGTGATGTATTATTAGGACAACCATACTTGTGGAAGCAACACCCTGTGTATGAATCAAGGCCCCGTGTTGTTATTGTTACTTTGGAAAATAAGTTGTACAATATACCAGAGGTAGTGCCACGTATGGCCATCTCTTTGATTACTGTAAAACAATGCAGTAAGCTCATTTCCAAAACTGAGAAATTTGTTTTCCTGATGATATGCCCTCAAGGAAAGAAGAAGATGGTGGCCATGACCTCCAAACAAGGCCCCTCCACACGACAACTACAGATGGACAAGGTCATGGAGGAGTACGAGGACATCTTCACCTCCCTCGCAGGGGTTCCTCGGCACTGTCAGGTCAATCACTCCATCGATCTGACCCCAGGTTTTTCGTTGCCCAATGGACCAATCTATCAGTGCTCCATTCTGGAGAACGATGGAATCAAGAGGCATATTCAGGAGCTGTTGCAGAAAGTTCACATACATCTGAGTTCATTGCCCTGTGGGAGCTCGATCATGTTGGTACAGAAGAAGGATGGGACTTGGAGACTCTGTATTGACTATCAAGCATTGACCAAGATCACTGTCTGTAATAGATACCTAATCTCATTCATTGATGACCTCTCGGACCCACTGAAGGGGGGAGAATATTTCAGCAAGATCGATTTGAAGTCAGGATATAACCAGGTATCAATCGAACCCTCTGATGTGTGGAAGACTACCTTCAAATCCAAGGAGGGCCTTTTCGAATGGCTAGTTATGACTTTCGGATTGACGAATGCTCCTACAACCTTCATGAGGCTAATGGATGACATCTTGCGGCCATTCACCAACTCATTTTTAGTGGTACACTTGGATGACATCTTGATCTTCAGCCAGAATTGGGAAGAGCACCTCCACCACATCCGATAGGTTCTCCAAACACTGCGTCAACACAAGTTATGTGCCAGTTTGGAGAAATGCACTTTTTCCATGACCCGGGTTCAGTATCTGGGATCCATTATTGATGAACAGGGGGTGCATGTGGATCTAGCCAAGATCCAAGTCATTTGGGATTGGTCATCTCCAACCACTTTGACAGAGCTTCGTAGCTTTCTAGGTCTTGCCAACTTCTATCGCAGGTTCATATTGGGATTTTCTCATATCACTTGGCCCTTGTGTCAAGTCACCAAGGGAGGAGCGAAAGCAAAATTCTTTTGGTATGAATCTCAACATAAGGCATTCACAGAGTTGAAAGATCGCCTCTACCTGGCAACAGTGCTCGCATTACTAGACTTGCAACAACTATTTGAGGTCGAGACAAACGCCTCTGACTATGCTATTGGGGCAGTCCTTACTCAACACGGGCATCCAATGGAATATCACAATGAGACACTTTCAGAAACAATCCAAAGGTATCCCACTTATGACAAAGATATTTTTTCCATTGTGCAAGCCTGCCGCGAATGGAAGCATTACATTTTGGGGAAGGAAACAGTCATCCACACAGACCACCGACCCCTGTAATTCATACAAACCAAAAGGAAATTGCAGAATGATTGCCATTAGAAGTGGTCCACATACCTACAACAGTTCCATTTGAATATCAAGTATAAGAAGGGCAGCACCAATAATCCTGCAGATTTCCTCAGTTGACCACCAATCATGGCGTTAACCACTATGCTCAACTCTTGTGGGCATGAGACTTATGATTGACCACTTCTCTACAAAAGTGACCCAGAATCCGGTCACACATACCAAACACTCTTGGAGGGTCAACATGTTCTAGATTTTCACCTCGAGGATGCCCTGTTATGCCACCTGTGTCACCTTTGTGTTCCTTTAAGAGAGTGTGTCAAGATGATTTGGTTAGCACACTATAGTCAGGCTACTGGGCATTTCGGGGTCGAGAAAATGGTGGTAGCATTGCAGAAGTATTTCTATTGTCTGAATCTTCGATAAGATGTTATAAAGTACATTAGATCATGCACTGCCTGCACCATTGCCAAATTGACCATCAAGAAGCAAAGCCTCTATACATCGCTTCCTACCCCTATTCGACCTGGGGAATCCATCTCCATGGATTACATGTCAGGCCTTCCTTCCACTAAGCATGGAAATGACTGTGTTTTTGTGGTCGTCGACAGGTTCTTGAAGATGGCCATCATGGCAGCCTAGAAGAAGAATATCACAGTAGAATCCACTGCTAAAATCTTCTTTGAATGAGTGTGGGTACACTTTGGGATCCCACAATATACCATCTTAGATCAGGATAGCAGGTTCCTTAGTACATTTTGGTCCAGTCTTTGGTCGATGCTGGACACCAAACTCACTAAGTCCACAGCCTTCCATCCTCAAACTGAGGGCCAGACAGAGGTTGTGAATAAGATGATCGTACACATTCTGCGCATGTAGAACTTAAAGCATCCACGCACATGGGGCAAGAGCCTCCCTTATGTTCAGCATAGCTGCAACTGGGTTCTCCATAGCTCGACTGGACACAGCCCTTTTCAAGTGGGCTTTGGATTCCAGCCACTATGTCCCATTAATGTGGCCATGCCATTTGCAGCTACTCACACAGATCCATCTCATGTCCAGTCTGAAACAGATAAGGCAAAAAGATTCATTGAGAACATCCAACATATTTTCCATCCGGTCCATGACATTTTAGAGAAATCAAACTCCAAGTACAAGCAGCGGCATGATCAACATCAGGTGCCACAGAATTTTCAGGTAGGCGACAAAATCTGGTTACATTTGCAAAAGGAATGCCTTACCAGAGCCTATCGAAAACCCAGGCCGCTCTAATATGGTCCTTACACCATTACCAAGGTTGTGGGAGACAATGCATTTGAGCTCAGCATTCCCCCATTCCTTGGCCTACACCCAGTGTTCATTGCGGACTACCTTTGGCCATACTTTCCACAATTACTAGACACATCCGACATGGTAAAACAACTCACACCCACAAAGTTAAATCCAGATTGCATGGAACAAGATGCAACTGATCGGATCATGGACACACAGATCAAGCACACTTGCTAGCAGAATATCCAATTGTATCGAGTTGTCAAAGCTGGCCAACTCCTTCACCAGGGCAAGTGGCTCACCAGGGACCAAGTTGAGCAAAAGTCTCCTCATCTCACGAAGGAACTCAACGCAATGGGGACCATTGCTTCCTAATGGGGGAGAAATGATCCAGGTGGATATTGTTGGCCACCTTCCAAGTCCACTTGGACCCCCACCATTATTTCTTTCAGCTTTTCAGTTTCCTTAATTATAGCACAGTTTACTATTTTTAGCAGTTTTCGGGTCCTGAACTTTCGGAGC
>APFE030789100.1:158377-172406 GCA_000404065.3 Pinus taeda
TTTGGATGTTTAGGGTTTTCCATTGTTTCTCAACAATAAATAGGCCTTCGAGCCTCATTGTAACATAGTTCAGAGGCAAGTAGACGCCACATCTCTTCTCAAAGATAAGCTATCATCGCCTAGCTGATTTGTTTCCATTTCTGTTTGTAAGCATATTTTAGTATTTTATGTTAATGAAATGAAGTATTATTTCACGGCATCTTTGTGTTGTTGGCTATCTCTGTAATTTATTGTGTTCCTGTTTAAATCCGCATCAAATGAAGAAGGGGGGGAATTGAGGACGTATGGACATGGTGGGTGTATTTGGGTTGGATCATAATTTTAAGACTATTGTTTTCAATTTAAATCTCAATATATAATATAATACATGCATGTGACAAGATTTATAGTGATAACTATTGTGATTAAAATTTAACTTGATTATGATGATTTAATGCATTAAAATTTCAGTCAAAACAAATTGTATTAGATACCTATTAGAGAGAGTCACCAATGTCATCTAATATGCCTCATATAGCCTATTTCATTGCTTAATTTAGCTCCTTCAAATTAGTTCAATGCTCATTAGTAACTAGATATTTGGCGTTTGAAAATCACATACACACACACACATGGTATTAAATTTATTTTTTAAATATATAGCCAATAATAAATATATATCAAATTTATTTTTAATATATATAGATAGCATTACTTTGTTACATGATAACATGTATGTCATATTGCATTTTAGGGTGCCTTTCAAGCAACAAAAACTTGCATCTATTTATTGAGACAATACATCAAGGAAGGAAAGACAACAAAAATCCAGATGCTTTAATGTCATACTTATATTGTCTACTAAAGAAATATGTTATTTATGATCTATATCAATGCAAAAAACATGATAAGGGCCTTCATGATCACCTTTTATAATCATGGAAACCAATTCATGTGAATGATAACAAACTAAGTGTTTAAACAATGCAATCATTTTAAACATTGCAAGCTTCTTTTCAATGTACCACATCTAGTTAATTATTAAATCTTAAGAAAGAGACCTCCACAACTTTCTTATCTCAAAAAATAAAATTCACTCAAAACCAAGTGTGACCATTGAGAAATTTGATTAGGAATGATTCCCATATTGAACAAATCTTAGTTTTAATTGACTCAAACACGTAATAGCACATAATAATGCACAAAATCTAAAATATTTAAACACTTCAATTTATTTATGTATTTTTCTAAGGACAATTCATCCTATGTATTGGGCCATATGCATGTCAATGACAAAGGATTGCAAAAATTAAACACAATAGTAGTTATAACATAGGATTTTAAACTCAAGAACACTTTTGTTTAGTTTATATGATGATATTGTTTTGTTTAAGACTAGGGGGGTATTTAGCTAGGTGGAGTGACCTGGGTTAGGCTTAGTATGAAAGCCATTGTTTACAACTATACTTTTTGAGTGAAACCACTTTGGTCCTACATCCCATTCTCAACATATCATTGTTAGGATTTTAATTTTCTTAGGAAGGTTAACAAACTCAATACCACCTTTTGAGTTGTAATTCTATGATTCTATGAAGATATTATTATCAAATCAGTTAATTAAAAATAATTTGTGGTATGCCCTAAATTGTGTAGCATATCCAACACTTGCATTCAAGTCTCAAATGGGAAAGTAGTTAATTTAATGATTGACTTCATCACTTACCCATGAAATACACAATGTGTGTGTTGAATAAGACATGGTGACAAAAACATTTTTTTTTTTTTAAATAGTGGTTGATTCAAAGGAGAGAAAAAACAATAATGAATGATAGAAAATCATATTATTTCATAAACAAAACTATTAGAAATATAAGAGATTCAAACAAACCATTGATTACACTCAAGAATTCAAAAAAAATTACATGCCTTTCTAGGTAGGACCTTTTATTCTTAATGAATGCAATTTGACAACTTGAGAAAATGGTATGTACATCAAACCATGTTCAATATTCTTTCTCTCAATTAATTATCTTACATGTATCTTTGGACATCAAATATCCACTAAGATAAATGTATAAACATTCCTATATGCTTATTACATGCATTTTCTATCTTTATTGTATTTTAATTGGACTGAAAGAGATTTGAGTTAACACATTTTAGTTCTTCATAGCCTACACATGCTAATACTTGTACTTTTGTGTAATTGCACATCTACTCATGAAAAAAATTCTTTAACTTTATGGGGCATTATCATAAATGTATAAAATATATATGAATGTATCTAAACCAGTTGATTACTTCCTGTTGGCATAGAAAAATCATGAAATCAAGCTGAGGAAAAATCCTTTCTTGAAGATGAATACAAACATTCAATCCTACAATTATAAAGCGTAAAATATCATTAACATTTTAGATGAGACCCAAGAATCGGTCACAATCTAATTCCATGCTTTTTACATGAGAAAAATATCATATTACACAAGGAAAATCAATTCTAACAGGGACCCAAGCTATCAATCTTCTTCTATTAAACAACTAGACTATATGCATCAACCTAAATAAGCCCTTATAAAAAATAGTATTGACTTTGCTACAAGACAGCAAGGACAACATGAAATTCCATTGCCACACCAAACAACACCCTCACCACAAAAGAATAATGCCACTCACAATGACTATTTTAGAGGGTAGAAATGTGAATGCACAAAATAGGCCACATACTATTATCCTCCTTGAAAAGGGCCAACACACCATTTCCACATAAGAATAACTCACATTGCTAGCAATCAAGAGCCCACAAAACACCAAACAATGGGACACCATTGGTGTGAAAGATGTTTAGGGTTACAAGATATTATAAGAAAAAATACTAGAGGGTGAGAGGAAGATTAACATTGAATCATACAAAATCACCCACCAACTATTTCAAGGAGTGAAAGGGTGAATACAAGAAAAACCAAAATTTTTAAAAACCATACAAGAAAATCACAATGTTATTTCTTACTTTCCATATCTGCAAAATAGTCCACTGCAAAAGGAAAAAAAATGTAACCAAAAGCAGAAATCATGAACATTTCAACTAAACAATTAATTCTTATCGACCTTAATATTCAATGAAAGCCTCACCCAAAAAGCCTCACCCAAAAGATCAATCTTATTACTACTAACCATGAGATTAGAAAAAAGGAAAATATCATTTTACCACCTAAAATTCCTTATTTATTTGTTTGAATTTAAAAAACAATGGATTTAAAATTAATTCCAAAGAGGCCCATTTTCAATTTTAGTGAACAAACACAGTATACATAGTGAGGAAATACTTTATATGACCAACTAGTAAAAATAACTAAATATTACATAGATAGTACATATGCTCTCCAGGGACTTAAAAAAAGGATATAATGATATGTATAGTTGTATAATGGCACATGGTCGAATATAAGGTTTGAATACAATAATACAAAATCTGAGTGTATAAACCCTAACATTCTAATATCCTATGAACCAGGTTCTTGGTCATGGTCGAAGAACCCTAGAAAGGAGAAAGAGCCTCATGAGAACCTGGTCAATTGAAGAGTAAGACTCCATAGGTATAAAAAGCCATAACAACAAGTTTCTTTAGAAATACATTCCCAAGAAGAGTGCAAACCTGTCGAGAATATCTATGTAAATCTCACAATTAGTAATTGAATAAAGGTTGAACAACCACAAATAATTTAAGAATGAAATACATGTTAAGAGCCATGACATGGTCACAAACACTAAGAGTTATGTTCATACATTTAAAAATTGTTGAAGCCAAGGTATCTCGAGGGTTTCCCTGGGAATTTTACAGAGGAGGAAAAAAAATATTAAGGAAATAATGTAATGATAATACTGTAGGTAGCGAAAGAAAGATAGGTTTATGTCAAAATCTGGATTACCTAGAATGGCCATGAAAATAGCCAAACCCTAGAACTGTTGATTTTTAGGAGTCAACTGGTCAGAGAATGTCTGGTTCATATCAGGCCTTTGAAGAACCATTAACTGTAGCAAGAGCCATCACGGGAAAAGAAAATTAACTTCTTGGCCAAAGGAAATACCTAGCTAAAAAATAAATTTATGCAATATTAACCCTTGCCGCAAGGAGTGTGATACCTGACCTAACATTGTGCAACCTTGACTTGTTGGCAAGATATCCTCACTTTGAGACTCAAAATTCTAATAACCAAAGCCCAAGTGAAGGAATAAAATTGTAGAAATAAGTGGACGAGGGAGAAATTATGAAACCCTCTTTAATTGCAGAGCTTGCTCTCGAGCGGTGAAACAAGCAAATGAGATAGGTTCAATGGTGAGGGGGTGGGTAGTTACCCAAGAAACCCTTAAAGTTATTTTTTAGTCATTAATTTTAGCTCAATTTTAATGCATCATCAATCATTGGACACAACTGAAGCCATATTTAATGAAAAGTATCTTCAATGTATGCCACACAAGGACTTGTCCTAGTTATAAGATGAAAGGTCCAGAGCCTTTGAGCTCAACTGGGATAGTGTTAAAGTCACGCCAAATCATTAAAATTAACACTTTATATATTATAACCATAATAATATTACTAGGGGTGCGATGATATTATCATTGTACCATACTATGCCAACACAAAAGAAATCATTATGATGTCAATGAGTGTCGACTCACTAGTAGACACAAAATTAAAGATACAAACATGGAACCATTGAGAAGTCAATAACATTTGCAGTGGCCTATGCCACGAGATATAATATTATGAAGTTAATGATTATAACTTGATGCACAGTATGTCAAGAGAATAGGTCTCTCTATGATCGAAGTTTATTGTGGGAAAATAATTTATATAAGGAACATAAATATAAGTGTTTATAATTGTATGTGCAAGTGAGGGACAATTAATAATTAAGGAAAATACTCCAATCTTCAAGGCTTTCAAAACTTAAAGTCCCAAAGTATAAGGAGATGCTATGATCTATGGTATTTAAATAAACTCACAATGAAAATGTAACTCTATTGAAAATTTTACTCTTTGTATTTATTTTTCATATTGTTGATGTTATCAGGAGTCTAGAGGAATAGTTAATGTGTATGAAATACATTTTGAAGAGATGTGTGTGTGTGTGTGTTGTAAGGTAATTATATGTGTGTGTGTGTGTTGTAAGGTAACTTTAATTAAGGATGATATAGGTGCAGAGCCAAATTTTAACACAGAGGCCTTGGGCCAATCATGAATTCCATTTTCGCCTAACAACAATTTTTTATTTTTATTTTTTGAAACTGACATAAAGGAGAAAATTATGATATAGAAAGATATTATGTCAAAAGCTCCCAAGGGTACCCATATTGGTGAAGATGAGATTATGTGCATTTAGGCCAACAAGCCCAAGTTCCCAATAAGGAGCTGATAAAAATGATGAAGGAACTGCAAAATGAAATATCAAGATTGTGTGTTGATCATGAAATATTATTGAACACTAGTGCAGAGAAAGAACGAATAATTAAAATTTTAACAAACAAACCTAATTCTAACACTGTGGAGGCAACAAAATGAGGATAAAATAAGGAAGATACCTTTAAACATAAAACAATGGAGGAAGAAGCTGACAATAAAAAAAGGACAAGTTGGAGAAGAGGAGCATAACTCATCCAAAGTGCAATGTAAACCAAAAAAGAAATATAAAGTTGAATTGCATGGAGAATTCAGGAAAATCAAACCCCCCACATATGATGGGGAATATGTGCACACATCAAAAGCCTAGCTAGTGAACATAAACTGATATTTCCACATTTATGATTATACCACAGAGTTAAAAGATAATTAGACACTTACCAATTACAAGTAAAGGTGTCCCTATGGTGGGAAGAAGTTAAAACAATACACAATTTAGAGGTAAAGGAAGTTAACTGAGAGGAAGTCCAACGATTCTTTAAGGATAAATATCTGACGGAATGATATTTTGAAGATCAACTGAAAGAGTTTCTTGATTTGAAGTTAGGACAAATGTCTATGGATGAATTGATAACTAAGTTCACACATTTGTTACATTATGTACCTTATATTAAGGAGGAAAAAGAAAAATTGCAGTGGTTCCTCAATTGTATTCCATTCTCCATTAAGCAAAACAGAGGAATGATAACTCCATGTCTTGGCCCAATAATAAGAAAGAACGAGAAGTGAAAAACAAGAAAGGAGGGAAAGGTGAATAGTTCAGGCATAGTGGTTAAAGGGGGAAAAATTGTAATTCTATTAAGAATAATGTTAGACCCAAAAATCACAAGAGTAGACTCGGATGGAATCTAATAATACTAAAACTAATAATGACCAAATGGGAAAGATAAAGAGTCATTGAAGTGCTAGGGCTGTCATGAACCCTGCCTTTTACGAAATTTCCCCTATAATACAAAATTAGTACAACACTTGAAAAATGTTCAAGATGGGTCTATGGTCAATGATGTAGCCCATAATATCCCACCTACTAGTGTAGTGTTCCAGGAGAGACATGCATAGCACCAATAAACTATGGTGGAAATAGAAAGTACTATTTTTGGAAATTTTTTTATATATTAATTGACCTTAGTGCTAGCCTAAGTTATGTTATCCCTAAAGTTATAGAAAACTATAAATTGATGGTTGCAAGGTATAAAAAACCCTGGCTGGTTCAATTGGCTATAGGTATCAAAAGAAGAGTCACTATCTGGGTAACGTCACGGCTAATTATGATGGATGGAAAAAAAAAACATAGTTAATTTAAATGTCATACCATTGGGATATTATGATGTCATGATGTGCATGGATTGTTAGGAAAGCCATACTAGTTAATTTCTTGGAGAAAATAGTTACTTCAGTAATAAACTGTGGGGAAATACAAATTATAAAAGGAATACCCAGATTAGTTTCAATGCGTCAAATATCAACATTACATTTGAAGAAGAAAACCAGAAAAGGGTGCCATATTTTGGCATTAAAGTAGAACAACAACCTCTAGATAAATCAGTCAAATCACTGGAAAATTTGAAGGTGGTGAGAAATTTTCAAAATTTATTTCTCAAGGAAATCCTAGGGTTGTCTCCCAAGAGAGAAATATATTTTTCTATAAGAAATAGTACCTGCAGCTACAGAAGTATCCAAAGTTCCCTACCAAATGACAATATTGTAACTTATAGAGTTGAAAACCTAGTTATAGGAATTGTTAGGTAAAGGATATATTACACCTAGTGTGCCCCTTGGGATCCAGCGGTTCTTTCATAAAAAATAAGGATGAAACTTTCGAGTTGTACATTGACTATAGCCAACTGAATAAGTTAACAAAAAAATTAAATACCCTTTACCTCAGATATATGAATTTTTTATTAAGTTAAAGGGGTAGTTGTATTCTCCAAAATAAGCCTAAGGTATGGGTATCACCAATTGATAATCAAGTAGGAAGATATATCAAAAATATTTAGAACCCGGTATGGACAATATGAGTTCATGGTGCTATTGTTTAGGCTCACAAATGTGCCTGATACTTTCACGTGCCTAATGTAAAACATATTTAGTAAATTTCTAGATAAGTTTGTGTTGATTTTCATTAATGATATACTGATATATTCAAAAAAAATAGAAGAACACAAAAAAAATTAGAAATGGTGTTAGGACCTTACAGGAAAATCATTTATATGCAAAATTTAATAAATGTGATTTTTCTATAACAAAATCCAATATTTAGGCCATGTGATTTCAAAAGAAGGAATTGTGGTGGATCATGAGAAAGTGAAAGCCATCCTTGAATGGATGGTACTTAAGGACATGGCTAATATAAGATCCTTCGTGGTGATAATTAGTTATTATCACAATTTGATAGAGGGTTTTTCCAAACTGTGACACCCCATAACTTCCCTGTAGAAAAAAAGGGGTAAAATTTGTATGGACTCAACAGAGCCAAGAATTCTTCAATTTTACTTATCGTTGCTCTAGTACACAAAATAACAAATCCAAAAAAGGACTTTGAAGTGTGTATAGATGCATGGTTGGAGGGATTAGGAGGGGTTCTCATACAGGAGGGGCATGTGGTGGCCTCCAAGTCACATAAATTAAAATCACACGAGAAAAATTATGCAGACTGTGATTTAGAGTGAACAGTTGTAATTCATGCCTTCAAAATGTGGAGGAATTATTTGATTGGAAAAAAAAAGTTACTTTAATCACAGATCACATGAATCTAAAATACTTTTTTCATCCAGACTGATATGAATTCCATGCAATCCAAGTGGATGGATTTCCTGGGCGAATTTGACTTTGACATTAAGCATATAAAAGGAAAATAAAATAAGGTGGAAGATGCCTTAAGTCGAATTCTGAAACATATATACAGGGTTTCTATCAGTCAAAGTGAAACAAATTTGCTGGGAAAGGTTAAAAGGGAAACAATAATGGATAAAAATATAATCATATATATATATATATTATATGGAAAATAAATTAGATTTAAACAAATGGGATGATTATAAGATCAACAAAAATAGGTTGTTAATTTATAGAAGTAGACTTTATATACCAGATCAAGATAAAATCAAGCAATTAATAATGGATGAGCATCATAAGAAACCATATGCATGCCAACTGGGTTACCCAAAAATGATAACAACCCTAAAAAAAAGTTCTTTTGCCATGAGATGAAAAGTGAAATTGTTGAATACGTGGCTAAATGCTAGGAATGTCAGCAAGTAAAAAATAAACATCAATTCTTAGTTGGACTGCCAAATCCCTTACCTATAACAAAGTGGAAGTGGGAAGTGATTTCCCTGGATTTTATTATGGGAATGCCTCGTACATGGAAACAACATGATGTTATAATGATTGTTGTTGATAAATTAACAAAGGATGCTCATTATATTCCCATGCAATCCACATATAAAGTTGCACAAGTGGTTGATATTTTCATGAGAGATATTTTTAAGTTGCATGACATATCCAAGGAAGTCATATCTGACAGGGATCCAAAGTTCACTTCAAAATTTTGGAAGTCATTATTTACCGGATTGGTTACATAGTTAAATTTCTATATTATGTATCATCCACAAATAAATGGGAAGAATAAAAGAGTTAACCAAATCCTTGAAGACATGTTATGAATGTACGTTACAAACTAGCTTGCTAAGTGGGAGGATTTCTACACTTAGTATAATATTCACACAACAATATAGATCAAGCCTCATTAAAAATGAGTCCCTTTGAGGAATTATAGGGTAGAAAATGCCAGATACCTTTCAGTTGGAATTGGCTAGAAGATAGAATGGTATTGGGACTAGACCTGCTATAAGAAATGGAACATATGGTAAAACAAATTCAACAGAATTTGAAGGAGGCCTAGGGAAGACAAAAAAATTATACTAATATGAAAAGAACCCATAAAAAAATTCCAAGTAGGAGAGGGTGTCTATTTGAAAGTGAGACCAAAAAAGAGTTCCCTAAAATTAAGGAGTTGTTCCAAATTGGATCCCCGATATTGTAGGCCATTCGAGATAATGGCTAGTGTGGGGCAAATAACTTATGCATTAGCTTTACCAACTCATGTTAAAACTCACAATGTGTTTTATGTATCTTTGTTGAAGAAATATATATCTAATCCCAATCACGTAATTGATTGGAATGTGGTATAGGTTGAACCAGAAGGAGAATTCTAGGTTGAACTTGTACGAATTCTGGATCGGAGGGAAATTACTCTTTGAAATAATGCCATATCTAAAGTTAAGGTACAATGGGAACACCTTGGGCCTAAAAAGGCCACATGAGATTTGGAAGAAAATATGAGAGACTTTCCATATGTTATTCCAAAGAATAATGGAAGTTGAAAGTACCAAGAACAGTGTCCCTATAAGGGGAGGGGAGATGTAACACGCTTGGTTGACGATTCAAGACTTTCATTTATTTTATTTTATTCTAAATCAAAAGCTAAAGAAAAATTTTAGAAATACTAGTTGATGTAAATATTTATATTATGTTGGAAAAAATAAAAATGTAATTAACACTATTGAAATGTGTTAACGAATGTTAGGTGGAAATTAACTCCTAACTGTCAGGGAAATAGTTGGAATTATTTATGCCCAAGAAGACGAAAAAAATCAAATAAGAAAATTTTCTCCATTTTGCTTTATTTACGAGGAATAGACAATAACGGACCAAGGGAGGACAAAAGAAAAGAAATTAACATGGCTGGACATAAATGCCATGAATTTGGTTTTTTATTGGAATCTTATGGGAGAGAAGGGACAATGATTCCAAATTATAGAGGATGGGAGAGAAATATTGGTTGAACCCAAGTTAACAAGTAGTACACTGTTTGAGGGTTCAGGGAAAATATTTCTGTACAACTCCTGGAATTGTTGGAATTGTTTCTCTGACATAAAAGAGCATAGCTCAAGGCTAGTTGGTTGAGAAGGACTAGCTTATGGTTGAGAGGACCATATAACTCTTTACACATTCTAGGAGAAAGTAGATAAGTATTCTATTGATATTAAAGTTATCACTGGAAAAATGTGATAGCGGAGTAGAATAGACATTTAATTGGAAATTATACAATTTGTGAATAACTGAATGTTCTTTGGAAAGAATATGGAATGGTAGAGTTATGATGGAAAGAATATGGAATGGTAGAG
Organism: Pinus taeda; assembly: GCA_000404065.3. NCBI lineage: Eukaryota > Viridiplantae > Streptophyta > Pinopsida > Pinales > Pinaceae > Pinus > Pinus taeda. The sequence continues at coordinate 169,004 of APFE030789100.1, forward strand.
TTATGATTTGTGACAGTGATATTGCAACAAGGTAAATGTCATATGGAATTATTTATATGCATGTATATACAAGTAAAAAGGTTTTCAGTTTTCAGAAAAATATTATGGTTGTCTATTTGAATAATGTTAATAGACGGGATTCCCTAAGTATATGAGGAAATTAATAAGGAATGATCTTGTAAAAAGAATAAAAAAGAATGAGGCTTTGTACATTGTAATATATATATATATATATTATATATATCTGTGTGTGTGTGAGAGATAATTAATTATTAGTGGAACCAAGGTTAGTTACCACAGAATAGTGGACAAGTGAAGGTCTTAGGAAGCGAAAATAGGTCGGCTCTTGGACTACAACCTCACCAATAACAAAAAAGAAGAAGGAGAAAACTGAGTATGAATATATAGTCGTAATTGTACCAAGGTTCTAGTTGCCAAATAATAATACCTAAAAGAAAAGGAAAAAGATCGATGATAGAGGAATTGAAAGACAATAACTATTCTAAAATAATTTTCAAACTCAAATTGTAAGTAATTTTTGTTTCATTCAAGGCTACGAATGATAAATGACAAGCCTCAAATATCAATTTTTTTTACATCAAATTCAGAGACTAAAAATTTGGAGCCTGCTATATGCAGATAAGTTAAATGTCATATGGAATTATTATATGCATGTATATACAAGTAAAAGGGTTTTCAGTTTCCAAAAAAACATTATGGTTATCTATTTGAATGATGTTAATAGATGGGATTCCCTAAGTATATGAGGGAATTAATAAAGAATGATCTTGTACAAAGAATAACTATAAAATAAAAAAAGAGGTGTTGTACATGTTTTTTTTGTAAGCTTAGGTAGGACTCTCTCATTTTCGAGTTTTTACATGTCCATTATTAACGTCTGTTATTCACCCCATTTTCGAGGAGGGTAGCACAAGAATCGAACCCAAGATCTCTGGTTCAGTGAGACTTCATTTCCACGGCCATTGCCACTTGAGCTACCCCTTGCGGACTAGGGGTTGTACATTATATGTGTGTGTGTGTGTGTGTGTGTGTGTGTGTGTGTGTGTGTGTGATAATTAATTATTAGGGGAACCAAGGTTAGTTACCATAGAATAGTGGATGAGTGAAGGCCACTCTGTATTCGTAACAATCATCATTGGGTTTAAATAGTTAGGTCTCAGGAAGCGTAAATAGGTCGGATCCTAGACTACAACCTTGCCAATAACAAAAAAGAAGGAGGAGAAAACTAAGTATGAATATATAGTCGTAATTGTACCAAGGTTCTAGTTGTCAAATAATAATACCTAAAAGAAGAGGAAAAATACCGATGATAGAAGAATTGAAAGACAATAACTATTCTAAAATAATTTTCAAACTCAAATTGTAAGGAAGTTTTTTTTCGTTCAAGGCTATGAATGACAAATGGCAAGCCTCAAATATCAATTATTTTTACATCAAATTTGGAGAGTAAAAATGTAGGAATGTATTTCTAGTCGTAGAAGAAATCTTTGAAAGAAATAAGCAATGTGGAACATGTATAATATATTGCAAAGTAACAATTATTTTAAAGAAAAATTTTAAAGGTTGTCAAACACATGCCGCAGAAGGTAAGCTAAAATAGATAGTCCCCAAAAGAATTGGATTTTAAATTAATTCTAAAGAGACCCATTTTCAATTTCAATGAACAACCACAATCTTGATAGTGAGGAAATAAGTTATACTATCAACTAGCCAAAGTAACTAGATATTACATAGATAGTTACAATGCCTCTAGGGACTTTTGAATAATATATATAAAATATATATATAATATAATAAATTATTATATATTATATATTATATATATATAATAGAATATATTACATTATACATATACATATACATATGTCACATACTGACTGTAAGGTCTGGATAGAATAATACAAAATTTTGGTGTATAAATCTTAACATTCTGAAAAACCATGAACCGGGTTCTTGGCCATGGTCGAAGAACCCTAAAAATGAGAAAAGGACTTGTGAGAACCTGTTCAAGCGAATAGTAAAACTCCACAGGTAGAAAAACCCTTAACAAAGTTACTTTAGAAGCTATCCCTTCCCAAGAAAACCTGTGGAGAACAATAATATATAGGTCAAAATCAGTAATCAAATAAAGGTAGGACAACGACAATGAATTGAAGAATGAAATACATGTTAAGAACCACAACATGGTTGCAAAAACTAAGACACATTTTCATACCTTTAAAAATTATCAAAGCCAAGGCATAGTTACCAAGTTCGTCCATAACGATGAAAAAAATACGTTAATTCGCCAGTTCGGTGTGGTACGGTGATTAATTTGGAGAATTCTAATTCAGTATGGTGCTATATTTTTGTCAAAAGCACCTGCTCCAGTTCGTTGTCTCCAACATTTACTCTCTTTCATCCCTTAATTTGAATGTGTTTCGCACCCCAACATGAATACGTAATGTGCTTCGTTACACTGAACAATGGCAATAAGCAAGGTATATAGTAAATAGGTCTAGAAGTTTGATATATACAAATCTACATGGTTGACTAAATACATGAGAATTTTTATAATTAAGTGACTTTCAAACATGGTTTAAATATATTTTATAAATTCAGAAGATGGTGTTGTATGTAGGTAAATTGAAAAGTATTGATTTACTTTTTCTTTTTCTTTTTTTTGTTAAAAAAAATAAAATTTATAGTTATTTTAATAACCTAGGAATTTATTTTTCAATTGTTGAATTGGTGGAAATAGGTCATTAAACTTACTCTTCAATTGTTGAATAAGAATCACCTTGGAAAGGTAAATTTTTAATTCCATTTTCGTTTTGTTGATGAATTGGAAGAATAGATTTTCAAACATGGTTTAAATATATTTTATAAATTGAAAAGATGGTGTTATATGTAGGTAAATTGAAAAGTATTGATTTACTTGTTTTTACTTATTTTGTTACAAAAATAAAACTTATAGTTACTTTAATAACCTAGGAACTTATTCTTCAATTGTTGAATTGGTGGAAATAGATCATTGAACTTACTCTTCAATTGTTGAATAGGAATTGACTTGGTAAGGTAAATTTTTAATTCTATCGTTGTTTTGTTGATGCATTGGAAGAATACAATTTTGGACCTGCGTAACCTTGGTGGAAATAATACAGGGAAAGGCAAAACATGTTTGGAACTAGGCAACCCTGGTGGAAATTGAAATAATGTAGAGAAAGGAAAAGCTAATGCTAAGATCAATTAGCTTTTATAAATTTTCTTATAAGAATTAGCAAGTGATCTTTCTTATTGGAAAAAATAAAAAATAAAAAAGCTGATTTTTATAGAAAAAAATGGTAATTTCTATCTTAGCAAATTGGTAATTCTTATTGGAAAAAAATAAAAAATAAATAAA